>SNQN01002182.1:50052-62194 GCA_008642245.1 Bassia scoparia | reverse complement strand
GGACCCATGCATGGTAATCTAGTATTCCTTGGAAATTGTGACCATTGTTTTAGGTTACTGAATGCCCTTAGAAACCTGATCTGAAGATTGGCCAAATGGCCATGGAATCCCCCCTTTGGGCCCAAGCCTCCAGGCCCAATTGACTTCTCATCTTCTTCTTTCTTTCGTTTTTTTCCCGCCCAAATCAATGGGCATTGAAATTCGAATTTGAGGCCTATTAAACCCTAATTTTTTCTATAAATAGGGAGGGGAGAGGAGTGAGAAAAGGTTGTCGAAACGTATTTATTTCCAAATTATCTCTCTTCTCTCTCTACAATCCTTCTTTCTAGATTCTCTCTCTTCATCGKGTTTAGTTTTTCTTTTGTTCGTTCGCGTCGCAGCTCTCCATTTGCAGACTCCTTCGACAATACTCTTTAGTTCGCTAGTTAAGATATAGTTTTCCTTCAAATTTTTTGATTTTCTCATTCTTTCTTATCAATTAATAAACAATGGCCTCGTCTTCTTCTTCAAGCCCAAATAAGTCAGATGTTAGGGGCTTCGAAGAGCCCAGGCCAACATCTCCAGGATCTGTTGCGACCTAAAGTTTTTCGAATCCCTAATCTTATTCTTGCGAACCTTTTCACAATAAATGCCCAACTCCAACTACTCTCCCTGTGCATGAAATCACGATGCCACGGGTAAAAATGATTGCCTTGGTGAAAGGGATGAGACGATGGAGTCGGGCCTTCGCCTTCGCATGTTGAAAGCGAAGATCAGGAAGGCATAATCTCTGAAACTTTTGACTTGGACGTTTCTATTGAGGACGTTTTAATAGATTCTTCACCAAAACCCCAGGTTCTTGTAAGAACTCGCGAATACCCTAGCCCAGAATCCTTCGTGGTTAGAGAGGGATGGATATAGGAGCTATCTTCGCATTAGGCGGAGTATAGTGCCCTTTTTGGAATAAGAGGTCCGAGCATAGAACTTGTGATTTCCAAGAAGGGAGATAGAATATTGATGCTCCTGAAGGACACTTTGCCATTTACAAGGACGTCATTGACCTTGGACTTAGACACCCTATTAGGAAARTTATTTTTCATTTACTCCAAGCCTATGGAATAGGCCTTTCACAATTGACACCCAACTCTTGGGTACATGTTCTGGGGTACTTCGCAACTTGCAAGGCGAGAGGATAATCCCCTTCAGTTTGCGTTTTTATTCGAATGCATAACTTGAGCAAGAATAATAAATGCCTATATGGCTGGTACCAGCTTGCTAACCGCGAAGGGTACATGACAGCCTTCGACAAAAAAAACAAGTTTAACGTTTGGAAGACCGATTTTTTCTACATTCGCACCGTCGATGAAGGTTCTTCCAAGATATTTGTTGCTTGGACAAGGACCCCCAATTCGGTTAAGTCTTATGAATTGGAAACCCTTTCGGATGGCGAAGAAAAACAAATGAAATACTTCATCGCCAAGTCGGTGGTCCTTAGGGATGGTACAACTAAGGACTTTATTACCAAGTATTGGCTCCCTTTCTATGAGTTCTTCGTCGAGTTCATATTTATAGGAGCAAATAGTAGATATTAGTTTTAAACTCTTAAAGTTTTTTCACATGCTAAGTGCTAAATTATACAGTTACAGGGGCAGCAGCTCATAGAGCAACAACAAGGTATGCAAAAGCAGCATAGARAACAACATCAGCTGCAATTTTTTTGATTCCCTAGGCGGCGGCAGCAACTACAYGGGATTACCTTGCTGCTTTCGGGGGACTGTACACTCAGTAGTGGCAGCTACAAGGCAGCAGCAGCTCCTGGTTCGAGACCGATAGAAGCAGCAGCATGCCTTGAAATAACTACGTAACATTCATTATATTAGGCATCCTCCAAAGTCTCCTCGACTTCTCCTTTATGTCTTTCACCTTGCACATTAGGTTTAGTTTTGATTTTCAGATCAATTTGATGCAACTGGTTATTTAAATGCTTTCATTGACAAAAAATTGATGCAGTTTCAAAGTAATATTTTTGGATTTTATATTTGTTCCAACTCGAGGGTAAGTCTTGGGATAGGATTGTTCGGTAATTTAATCAATTTGTTAGTTAGTTAAAAAGTTGTGAAGGTTTTCATACAAGTTTTTGAATTTTTTTTTAGCCTTGATTATGATTCCGTCTTACTGTAATTACTTGGAGATGTTTACATTATTTCTCATTGTCTCTTAAGATGTTGCTATTTCATAACTTGGTGTGAGTGCCTTAATATGTGGGTGTATGGGTGGTATCACTTAATAAAATGCATATCTGTTAGTGATTATTTCCTTTTCAGATATTATGTTTTAATTAATTAATTAATTAATGATGGTGAGATGACCATGTCATGTAATTGGAGCYCCAGCCAAATAACTGTCCAACTAGCTGCTTTTAGTAAGTAGTACTTCAACATGAAAAATTGCAGCAAAATATAGAAAATAGTACAAAGCTTATTAGCTTCAGATAAGAGAGGCACTGGAAGTGTCACATTGAAAAGATTGGTAAGAACGTATGACTTGATGTTGTCAAATTCCATGATGGTTATGGATTGTGAGAATTGTGCCAAGCCTTTCTAAGCTGTCTTGTGTTTTTTAAGACTAGAAGGTGCTACTACAAGATGCTCCATCTGTTACTCCAAATGACGCAAGAAGACCCTTCAGTGAATCATCGTACATAGGCGTTGTAGGGTTATAGTGACAATGAAGGTATGCTAATCATCTATGGCTTTGTATTCTTTATGTGCCCCTTGATCTTTACGGATGCAATTCAAAATATTATATATATATATATATATATATATATATATATATATATATATATATATATATATATATATATATATATATATATATACTTCCACCGTTTTATATATATATATATATATATATATATATATCCTAATATTTTTAACACGTAATTATAAATAGATATAGGATGAGCTTGTAGGTGTTAATTATTCTGAAGTCTTATCTCTTGATTAAGTATAGTGGGACATTGTTGGTTCTTGATGTAAGTTTTCAACATGAATTGAATGCTAAAATATAGTTTGAAATTTGCCTTTCTACGACATGATAACTATCAGAAATTTTTTAGTTGTTCGTTGACTCATTGATATGGGTTTTTGTGTAGTTTTGTATTTCAGATAGTCTCTTTATTCTTCAAAATTTTACTTATCAATTACGTAATATTTTGAAGGAATTTCATTATTTCCACCTTTTGGCTTATAATAGGTTGATTCTCTTTCAAAAGCCTAGTTGCTAAAATGGTAGAGCAACGTGCTATTGCACATTAATGTAGGTTCAAGTCCTACATAGGTTGAATGAATTTTTTTTAGGAAAAATAAGACAACTTGCATGTTTAGCCCTCTTATAAACAACTTCCATATTACATAAGGTCCGAGACACCGTGCACTTCGTGCGTGGTGCAACAACTAGTCATATCCTTAAGTTTGGTAACTACTTATAAAGAACTACTATTTGCATATAATTATGTTGATGTTAGCAATGTATAGTTATATTAAATTTTGTATATAATTGTRAAGTCTATTAATATGATTATGTACCTTTTTACACAAATTGTTTGAAACTTTCAGTATTGATATGATCAGTCATCTTTGTAGAAAAAAACACCATTTACATTTGGACGCTTTTTAGTGTCCGATTTTTTTTTATGGGACATTGAAAAGTGTATAACTATTAGGACTCAAAAAAGTGTCCAAATTTATAGGACTCAAAATTGCGTCCCATTTATCCTCATTAAAGACTAAGAAAAGCGTCCCAAAAAATCATCAGGAGAAATTTTTAAGCATCACAATGTTCATAAATTTGGACCCAAAAAAGCGTCCAAAATATCCATGTTGAAATTTTGGACGCTTTTTTAAAGCGTCCAAAGACGAAATTGGGATGCTAAAAAGCGTCCCATTTAACTAGTAGATAAAACCACAAAAGCTGCGGTTAGTTAGGGTTCAAAAGCTACTGTTTTTAACCACAACTTTTGGGAGTGCATCTTTTGACAAAATTCGTCAAAAGCTGCAATTATAAAACTGTAGCTTTTTAGTGTCAAAAGCTGCGGTTTTTAGCAATAACCGCAGCTTTTGAGTACCACAAAAGCTTCGATTATTGRTAAAAACTGCAGCTTTTGATAACCCAAAAAAATAAAAAAAATAATTTAAAYTTAAATGTTGCGGTTTGTACTCTTAACCACAGCTTTTAGTCAATCTTTTTTTTTTTTAAAAAAAAAAATCGTTAGCATATGGCCATTGGCCATTGGCCAAAACATTRTGTGCGTATGAATTCTTTTTTAATTATCAATATTTTATCATAATTATCAATGAAAAAATTTGAGAGAGAACAATGAACAGAAATTTAATAATATAAATTATCATTCATGTAATCATCATACAAGGTTACAAGAAAAAAAAAAACAGCAATCAAAACATCAATGAATAAAATGAACAAGCAGAAAACTACATATCATTCTGCACGCTTCATCGTCTTAAATCATTTTCATCTGCAATTAAAAAAAATGAAAATCAGAATTAATAACCATAAAAAGAGAAAATTTCACCTGAAAAAAAAATTGACCAGAATATATTCAACAAAAAAAAAAATTTATTAAGCAAATCATCAATTAACGAAATAATTAGCAATCAGCAAATGACCAAAAAAATCTTAAGCGGAATATATTATTTTTACAATAATGTGTAAAAAAAACAGCATTAAAATTTAAAAAAACTAAAGAATCGATAAAAATAAATGTAAACTAACAAAAGAAATAGACAAAGCAAATACAAACGAAAATAAAAACCAAAATCATCTCGAAGGAAGTCGAAGAGAAATCGCAAAACTAACAAATCTCAAACAAAACTCACATTGTACAACAAAATTAAAAAAATATTACAAAAATAAGAAATCAGAAACCAAAGATTATATAAAAATTACTTACTAAACCTAGAATCGATGAAGAGAGAGAGAGTAACACACACGGTGGCGCAACAAGAGGAGAGAGAGGAACGCGACATCAACGAGAGAGGAGCAACGGTGGTAAAAGCAATGAGATTGAGGAGCAACGGTGGTTGAGGGAAAGCGACGACAAAAAAGGGGAGGAGAGTGATGTCGCCAGTTACATTGGAAGTAGAGAGAGAGATAGTAGCGGAGATGTAGGAGTAGGTGGTTATGGAGGAATGATAAGAGGAGAGAGAAAATAAGAGGTGAAAGATGAGAGAATGAAGTGTTGAAAAAGGCTGAATGTAAGAGGAGAGAGAAGAGGCGTGAGAAATGGAAATCAAAGGATAGAATTAGGGTTTTATAATTTAAAAAGGGCCGAGTTGTTATATGGCGTAATGATATTGTGTATTGGGCTTGAGGGGGTGTATGTGAGTCAAATATGATGATGCCCGGCGTTTTGTTATTTTAAGTTTAATTTTTTAACAAAGTCAAAAGCTGTGGTTTTAGGGAAAACGCAACTTTTGTGATTCTAATATTTTTTGGGCTTCTAAGAGGATATAAAAGTTGCGGTTATTTAAGTAACCGCAACTTTTAACGCTCAAAGTTTCGGTTTTTACATAACCACATCATTGAGGTGCAGCTTTTGTCTATTTTCTACTAGTGTTTTGACATAAAAAGCGTCCAAAATGAGCACCATTTTTGTAGTGTAAGGGAGAGCGCTTGCATCTCCCCTTTGTTAGTTGGGACAATTACCATATCCTTGGTTCTGGTAAGCACTGCTTCGGTGACACCCACTTCGATGGGACCGACCTCTGGTTCTTGATTCCGTGGGATCCCATTGGACGTCCTGATGAGTTGTGTGATTGTCCCTAAGTCCTGAGGAAGCGATATGAGGGATTGGTGATAGAAGAGTAGAACCCGTCAAAGAATGTTATCCTCATGAGTAGCTTTCTTAAGCTTGTCTGCTTTCTTCTTCTCAGGATCCTCCTGGCATCCTAACTCGGCTGCTCATTCCTTCTCTGAATTATTGCTCTTACATCCATCGAAGAAGCTTCACGTTCTGACTTGTTCCTTTCAATGAGCGCTCGAAATCCCAGTCTCATGGATTTGGTGGAGACTTTCATCATCATCTGTCGGAATGAAAACGATACGGACCTCTGGTTGATTGATGCTTTGGGGCATAGAAAAGGTTTAGAGTATAACGATAACTCCTAACTTGACTCTTCTCTCGTTTTAAAAAAAAAAATCTAAGTCTCACACATTTTTCCCTAATTCTAGGGAGTGGGGTCTTGATCTTGGTAGTCTTGAGTTAGGCGCATGGGAGCGCTATATTCCATGTGCCTGAGTCTTGCAGGAGCTTCACTGCTGTTGCCTTGGTTTGCCTCATGAATGGCTTTCAAGCGTGCATTTTCTTCCTTCAGAGCTTGGAGTTGAGGCCTTCATGTCTTTGTTTGGCAAACCAATTCTAATCTCAGACACCTCCGCGCCTATTTCTGCCTTCAAAATCCTTGGTAACATAGAGACCATCCAAGTTTGAGAGATAGCGTTTCCATAGCACATATATGCAACGTCTTTCGGTTGAAAAAGAGTGATCTGTATGGTTCCCCACTTGGATTGCTTCCTTCTTGGAAGATAGTGGCGTATTCCTTCCTTGTTTGTGGCTCATCCCTTGAAGCCATTTTTCGATTGCTCCCCCAAGACGGCGCCAAATGTAAAAGAGTCGCTTGGCAAACTACAAGATTTCAAGCTGCAGGGTTGAGAGATGGGTGGAGGCTTCCCCTTCAATGCTATTCCAAGGGAGTTGATCTTGGGAATGGAGACTCGAGATGGCTTCGCGCTTCAAGCCCTTCTTGGCTCCTTAGCACCTGAAAGAAAGGAGAATAAATCCTTTACGGATTATCTTCCCTTCCGATGCCTAAGTAAGAAAACGAAGGAGGAAAGTAATGAATGCCAATTTAATGTAAAGAGAGGTAGAGAGTGAAACTTCATATTTGTGTAGGGCTTCGCCCGCCTTAGGCAGGGGGTGGCCTCAGCTTCAGTGTCATGGAGTTGAGCCATGGAATCCGATGTGAATGCGTTGGGGGGTGTTGTCAATTGAGGGGATTCGCACCGGTGCTATCAAAAGGTATTCCACGACGCCCGAAACATTGGTGCCAAACTAGTGGCCACACAAATAGGTAGTAACCAATGTGTGGGTTCGGGGACATGGTAACGAACAGATTCTGTAACCCATTCGCCCGCATAGTAAGCGCTTTCGTCTCATTGTAGTTCCATAATCACAACAATGAATTCAAAGAGCATGAATTGATTTGAAAAACAACCTAATGTACTAGGTGGCTTGCTATTATGTACAATACAAGACTTTATATGGACAAGGCGATTACTTGATTGTTAGTCAATGTAAATAAGGTGCTTAGAAAACCGGTCGTCCCATGATTATCTGACTTTAATGTGACAAACGATTAACTTCCGGTCTTGTTAAAACAATATATACACAGTGTGATAGAAGAGACATTATAACAGACTGAAAACCAAAGGTTAGGATAGGCATAATATGTATGTATGCCCCTCCTCACCTTGTCACTGCAAACAATGAATTGTTAGAATAAAAAACTCAAAGAATCGCCTTTCGATGAATGCTAATTGAGACAAATACACGCGTTAGTATTGACAATAAAATATATGTATAATATGAAAACAAAAACCAAGGAAACATGAGAATATTAAGAAAACCCTACATATTTACATGAACATTAAACAAGTGGTTTCTACAGTTGCTTTAATTAATTAAACTCAAAAATAATATGGTTATGCAAATTAAAAGTGACAAATGGAATTGAAAAGAGTGAAAGAAAGGTTTTTTGTGAGTAATCCCAGAATTTATACCTTATTTCGCTTGTTGATTTGAACAGAATCGATGCTTTGAATTGAAAACGAATGTGTTTTGAGTGTTTTGAGTGTTTTGAGAGTGTATAGATGTGTCTTGTGACTTGTGTCTGTGAAGTGTGAAATCGTATGAAGTGAAGGTTGTCCGGACTGAGCAAGGCAAGGATATATTTATAGGCACGAGGCAAAACGAGGCAGGAAAAACCCTGCGTATATACGCTGGGAATGAGCGTATATACGCAGGTGAGGAGCGTATATACGCTCATTCTCAGCGTATATACGCTTCTCAACTTTGGCAAATTCGTATGTATATGTGGAGCGTATATACGCAGCATGTGGAGCGTATATACGCTCCTGGTGAGCGTATATACGCTCAGCATCTGCGTATATACGCTCACTGATTTCGTATATTCTTTCCAAAAACCTCGAAATATTTCGATTTCCTCCGATTTTATTCGTGATTTCCCTTGATTCGACGCACCTAGACACCCTTGCTCTCCAAGCAAGGATTTCTAGAATGTTCTAGAAGGTTCCACGTATTTCCGGAGTATTTTTCTAATTATTCACGTATTTTCTGCGTATTCTGCGTATTTAAACATTGCAAAATTCATAGAAAATCATAGAAAAATCAGAAAAATAATTTAAAAATACTGGCGGATTCAGAAAAATGTGACGGACATGATGAAAATCAAAAAGCATGAGAATCGCCAGTGACTTGTTTGAAAACCTTTGAGTTTATCGAGAAAACCGAAAGAAAATATGTTTGCCTTGTATGACCTTTGCTCAATAGTTCCGAGTACGACCTCACGTATTTCCAACTTTCGTGAGTTCAAAGCATCTTTTCTGAGTCGAAACAAACGCGAGACGCGGTATGTTTCATCACGGATTACTCATTTGGGGAGACACATTTTCAGGTGTCTACAGAAGCCCCCACTTTGACTGAGTCTGGAGAGACGATAGTTTCGTAAGACGAAAGTCAAAGTATTCGATTCGGGACGGAGAGCAACTCAAGACGTTCTGCGACCCTGAGTTACCCTTTTTCGCCGGTACCTGCAAAACAAAGGTTAGTTTTACCTGTAGTCGTGTCCCATGCGGTTCGATGTGCTTGTATGTGTCTGAGTCCTTGAGCGGTCATTTCCCCGTTTGGCTGACTGGGAGAAATGCAGGTGCGTCCCATGCTTTCCGAAGAAATGAGCATTGACTTGAAAACGATAGCCCTAATTCAGGATTAAGGACTACCTTGGTGACGACATAGGTCTGTTTTTATGTCTAGCGAAATTTGCATGCAATGTTGACTTGTAACTTGTGACCTTGATATTGAGAGAGGGGCAGGAGTCATTGATTTTGAAAGAGTCTTTGAATTTGGAAGGGCCTTGTCTAGGTCTGGTTCTAGACATAGTTTGAAAGAGTCATTGAAGAGTCTTGTCTAGGTCTGGTTTTAGACATGGTTTGAGAGAGTCTTTGAATTTGAAAGGGTCTTGTCTAGGTCTGGTTTTAGACATGGTTTGAGAGAGTCTTTTGAATTTGAAAGAGTCTTGTCTAGGTCTGGTTTTAGACATGGTTTGAGAGAGTCTTTGATTTTGAAAGAGTCTTGTCTAGGTCTGGTTTTAGACATGATTTGAGAGAGTCTTTGAAAGTGGCTTGTCTAGGTCTGGTTCAAGACATGATTTGAGAGAGTCTTTGAATTTGAAAGGGTCTCTGTCTAGGTCTGATTCAAGACATGATTTGAAAGTGTCTTGTCTAGGTCTGATTCTAGACATGGTTGGAGAGAGTCATTGAAGGAGTCTTGTCTAGGTCTGGTTTTAGACATGATTTGAAAGTGTCTTGTCTAGGTCTGATTCTAGACATGATTTGAGAGTGTCTTGTCTAGGTCTGATTCTAGACATGAAAGTGACTTTGAATTTGAAAGAGTCCAGTCTAGGTCTGGTTCTAGACATGATTTGAGAGTGTCTTGTCTAGGTCTGATTCTAGACATGATTTGAAAGAGTCTTGTCTAGGTCTGGTTCTAGACATGAAAGGACGATACTAGAGTCTAATCCTAGTACCAAGTGCCAAGAGTGTCAATTGAAGAGTGACTTAGAGAAAGGTGACATTTGGACGAGACTGTGACTTGACTTAACATTGACGAGACAGTGACTTTGATTGGAAAGAGACAGGGTCCAAAAGTGACTTTTCAGGATTTCCTCTTGATAGCAAAAGACTCGAACACGTAATAGGGCCTTAGGAGACAAGAAGCCCCCAACTGGAAATTAAGGAGCCATGATGACAACGAGCCCCCCAGCGAGACTTTGAGACAACGTGGTTTACGGAAGGTGGATAGATTGTATGGATGAGTTCCCCAACAAGATGTTCTGACCCAAAGGTCAGGTGGCTATACTTCTTTGGGATTGAGTCAATGAGTCCTAGAAGGTGACCAAAGAATGAGCTATGGTTCGAGAAATAAAAAGGGTCAAATTTGTGGCTAAGGGTCAAAGATGTGGCTAGATGCTGGGTTGGCTAATGATGTTGGTTCAAACATGAGTCTATGTGAGGTTCTAAACTGGCAAAACCATAATCGAATTCTTAGCAAGTCAAAGCACTCAAAGGCCTCAAATGATTTAATGTTAATGCTGATGCGGTCGAACCTCGAGAAGAGGCTTCCTACGTATCCTTACGGAATCAGACCAACGTAGTTCTGATGATGATTTGAACAATGCCTCGTGTGAGAGGGCTTTTGTGGTTGTAATGTGAGGCTGTGGTTTGAGGGTTGAAAAAGGCTTGATGATTACGAAGTGACCCACGGTGCGCAGTGTGCTTTTTAGACTCTTGCTTTTTATTTGATCTGGGCTTTGAGCTTTGGGTTTGCATTGGATTGATTTGCATTTGTGAAGACTTTTGTATTGAACTTTGATTTTTGCTTTTTCTTTTTGCCCATTTTATTCTTTTTTTTTCTTTTCTTTCTTTTGCACGTGTCTTTTCCTACGCACCGTTTGGTCCAAAGGGTTAGGTAGATGTGGGTGATGAAAGAAAGATAGGCTAATTGATAGTGTTTGTGGCTCAAAAGGTTGCAAGGGATTTTGATTTGATGTGACAAAGGGAATGGAAGGGAAGGGTCATTTTGTGGAGCTGTGAAGGAAGGCCTCTCTTGGGCATTGTTCAAATTAAATAATTGAATCAGCATTAGATTAAACCAATTGTGGCCAATGAGTGTTGAGACTTGCATAGAATTAGAAAATAATATTGCCAAAATGAATCATTTTATTGATGAAAGAAAACTTGAAACATACATGGCTTATTTCAAAAGACTACATAGACTCAAAAGACAGTGAATTGAAACGAATATAAAGCTAGGACTAGGACTCGATGACTCAATCTAAAGAAGGCCGCATGGATCATTAACCCACGCCTTGGAGTGACTCATGGTTTAGCAAGTGGGTTGGTTTGGATGTTGATCTTATCCTTCGCCGCTGGAGGAACTGGGAGGCGACCATCTTCAACCATGTCTTGAATCCTGTGCTTCAAAACGATGCAATTCTCAGTGGTGTGAACCCTTCCTTGGTGGAACTTACAATAGGCATTGGGATTCCAATTCCTAGATTTCTTATCATCTGAAGGGTCTGGAGTGGGTCCAATAGGAGCAAGTGCACCTTTTGCAGTTAATCTATCAAAGGCCTGCTCATAAGTCATACCAATTGGAAGAAATGTCCTTGGTGGTCCTCGAGGCCTGTTGTTGAAAGAGCCAGGATGGTTAGAAGAGTTGTCATTGGTAATGTGGCTGATTTGATCAGTGTTGGAAAAAGAGGAGCCACCTTTCTTGTTAAAGCCCCCACCGTTACCCTTAGACTTCTGGGCTTGAACATCTTCCTCAACTAGGAGGCAACCTTGTAGAGCCCAGTAAATGAATCAATGGGTTGAAACTTGAGTGGCTCTCGATACTTGGGCTGAAGGTTCTTGATGACCATGCGAACTTGATCTCCTCATTCGGTCGATTGGTCATTTGAGCGGCCTTCTCCCTCCACCTATTAAGGAAAGTAGAGAAATTTTCTCTCTCACCTTGCTTGGTGGCCTCTAGTTCACGGAGACCAACAGGAAGCTGGGAATTGTACCTGTACTGCTTTAGGAACTCGTGTTTGATATATTCCCAATCATCGAGCTTGGCTTGATTCAGGGTCTTGAACCACCTGGATGGATGGGTGTCCAAAGTAATGGGGAACACCGAAGTGAATAGCTCTTTGCTCATTCCTTTAAGGACCATTGAGATATTGAAGGTGCGGAGGTGGTCCTCTGGGTCTTCAGTTCCCTTGAACTTGGGCAAATCAGTATG
>SNQN01002182.1:35469-45829 GCA_008642245.1 Bassia scoparia | reverse complement strand
CAAAATTAAAAAAATATTACAAAAATAAGAAATCAGAACCAAAAGATTATATAAAAAATACTTACTAAACCCTAGATCGATGAGAAGAGAGAGAGAGTAACACACGACGGTGGCGCAACYAGAGGAGAGAGAGGAACGCGACATCAACGAGAGAGGAGCAACGGTGGTAAAAGCAATGAGATTGAGGAGCAACGGTGGTTGAGGGAAAAGCGACGACAAAAAGGGGAGGAGAGTGATGTCGCCAGTWCATTGGAAGTAGAGAGAGAGATAGTAAGCGGAGATGTAGGAGTACGGTGGTTATGGAGGAGATGTAAAAGAGGAGAGAGAAAAATAAGAGGTGAAAGATGAGAGAATGAAGTGTTGAAAAAGGCTGAATGTAAGAGGAGAGAGAAGAGGCGTGAGAAATGGAACATCAAAGGATAGAATTAGGGTTTTATAATTTAAAAAGGGCCGAGTTGTTATATGGACGTATGATATTGTGTTATTGGGCTTTGAGGGTGTATGTGAGTCAAATATGATAGATGCCCGCGTTTTGTTATTTTAGTTTAATTTTTTTTAAACAAAGTCAAAAGCTGTGGTTTTTAGGGAAAACCGCAACTTTTGTGATTCTAATATTTTTTTTGGGCTCTAAGAGGATATAAAAGTTGCGGTTATTTAAYTAACCGCAACTTTTAACGCTCAAAAGTTTCGGTTTTTACATAACCACATCATTTGAGGTGCAGCTTTTGTCTATTTTTCTACTAGTGTTTTGACATAAAAAGCGTCCAAAATGAGCACCATTTTTTGTAGTGTAAGGGAGAGCGCTTGCATCCTCCCCTTTGTTAGTTGGGYCAGATACCCATATCCTTGGTTCTGGTAAGCACTGCTTCGGTGACACCCCACTTCGATGGGACCGAACCTCTGGTTCTTGATTCCGTGGGCATCCCATTGGACGTCCTGATGAGTTGTGTGATTGTCCCTAAGTCCTGAGGAAGCGATATGAGGGATTGGTGCATAGAAGAGTAGAACCCGTCAAAGAATGTTCATCCTCATGAGTAGCTTTCTTAAGCTTGTCTGCTTTCTTCTTCTCAAGGATCCTCCTGGCATCCTAACTCTCGGCTTGCTCATTCCTTCTCTGAATTATTGCTCTTACATCCATCGAAGAAGCTTCACGTTCTGACTTTTTCCTTTCAATGAGCGCTCGAACATCCTCAGTCTCATGGKTTTTGGTGGAGACTTCATCATCATCTTCGGAATGAAAACGATACGGACCTCTGGTTGATTGATGCTTTGGGGCAATAGAAAGAGGTTTAGGAGTATAACGATAACTCCTAACTTGACTCTTCTCTCGTTTTAAAAAAAAAAAATCTAAGTCTCAACATGTTTTCCCTAATCTACGGGAGTGGGGTTCTTGATCTTGGTAGTCTTGAGGTTAGGCGCCATGGGAGCGCTATATTCCATGGCCTGAGTCTTTGCAGGAGCTTCACTGCCTGTTGCCTTGGCTTTGCCCTCARGAATGGCTTTCAAGCGTGCATTTTCTTCCTTCAGAGCTTGGAGTTGAGTGCCGTGTGAAGGTATAGTGTGTCAGCATCATTTACGCCCAACACCTCCAATACTAGTTTGGGGAGGTTTGAGTATTATTCTCAAGCTTGGAGATTTTAACGGAACTTGAGCCATGTTATTACCCTCGAGTTGTAAACCTCCGTGGTGGGAAATTGCTAGTCACTCGGAAATATGAATTGATTTTTCTTGGAAATTGGGGCAGTATCAATTTTCTCGATTTTCGAGCTGTACCTTAGAGAAATTACGTAGGGACCTCATGCATGGTAATCTAGTATTCCTTGGATAATTGTGACCATCTGTTTTAGGTTACTGAATGCCCTTAGAAACCTGATCTGAAGATTGGCAAATGGCCATGGAAGTCCCCCTTTGGGGCCCAAGCTCTCCAGGCCCAATGATTCTTCATCTCTTCTTTCTTTCGTTTTTTCCGCTCCAAATCAATGGGCATTGAAATTCGAATTTGAGCTATTAAACCCTAATTTTTTCTATAAAGGGGGGAGAGGAGGAGAAAAGGTTCGAAACGTATTTATTTCCAAATTATCTCTCTTCTCTCTCTACAATCCTTTTTCTAGATTCTCTCTCTCATCGAGTTTAGTTTTCTCTTTGTTCGTTCGCGTGTCGCAGCTCTCCATTTGCAGACTCCTTCGACAATACTCTTTAGTTCGCTAGTTAAGATATAGTTTCCTTCAAATTTTTTGATTTTCTCATTCTTTTTCATCAATTAATAAACATGGCCTCGTCTTCTTCTTCAAGCCCAAATAAGTCAGATGTTAGGGGCTTCGAAGAGCCAGGCCAACATCTCCAGGATCTGTTGCACCTAAAGTTTTCGAATCCTAATCTTATTCTCGCGAACCTTTTCACATAAATTCCAACTCCAACTACTCTCCTGTGCATGAAAATCACGATGCCACGGGTAAAAATGATTGCCTTGGTGAAAGGGATGAGACGATGGAGTCGGGCCCTTCGCCTTCGCATGTTGAAAGCGAAGATCAGGAAGGCATAATCTCTGAAACTTTTGACTTGGACGTTTCTATTGAGGACGTTTTAAATAGATTCTTCACCAAAACCCAGGTTCTTGTAAGACTCGGAATACCCTAGAAGATCCTTGTCGTGGTTAGAGGAGGATGATAAGTGAAGGCTACAGGTCGATGAATTGAGAACTAGTTGTCCTTTTGGGAGATATAGAGGCCGCAGATAGAACTGTGATTTCCAGAAGGGAGCACATATTGAGATTATGGAATAGCTCCTGAAGGACACTGTGGCCATTTACAAGGGACGTCATTGGCCCTTGGACTTGCTAGGACTTAGGGAGTGGATTTCATTGTATATTACTCGTCGTAATATACTCGAGATTAGCACTCAACATCTCGGAGTTTCGAAGATTCACAACTAAGCAGGTAATTTCAGTTGATCTTTTTGAACTATGAGCAAGTGCTATTGGCTGACCAGCTTGCTAACCGCGAAGGGTACATGACAGCTTCGACAAAAAAACAAGTTTAACGTTGGAAGACCGATTTTTTTCTACATTCGCACCGTCGATGAAGTTTCTTCCAAGATATTTGTTGCTTGGACAAGGACCCCCAATTGGTAAGTCTTATGAATTGGAAACCCTTTCGGATGGCGAAGAAAAACAAATGAAATACTTCATCGCCAAGTCGGTGGTCCTTAGGGATGGTACAACTAAGGACTTTATTACCAAGTATTTGGCTCCCTTTCTATGAGTTCTTCGTCGAGTTCATATTATAGGAGCAAATAGTAGATATAGTTTTAAACTCTTAAAGTTTTTTTCACATGCTAAGTGCTAAATTATACAGTTACGGGCAGCAGCTCAATAGAGCAACAACATAGGTATGCAAAAGCAGCATAGATAAAACACATCAGCTGCAATTTTTTGATTCCCTAGGGGCGCAGAACTACAGGGGATTACCTTGCTGCTTTCGGGGGACTGTACACTCAGTAGTGGCAGCTACAGGCAGCAGCAGCTCCTGGTTCGAGACGATAGAAGCACAGATGATGCCTTGAATAATACGTAACATTCATTATATTAGGCATCCTCCAAAGTTCCTCGACTTCTCCTTATGTCTTTCACCTTGCACATTAGGTTTAGTTTTGATTTTCAGATCAATTTGATGCAACTGGTTATTTAAATGCTTTCATTGACAAAAATTGATGCAGTTTCAAAGTAATATTTTTGGATTTTATATTTCCAATCGAGGTAAAGTCTTGGGATAGGATTGTTCGGTAATTTAATCAATTTGTTAGTTATTTAAAAAGTTGTGAAGTTTTTCATACCAAGTTTTTGAATTTTTTTTTAGCCTGATTATGATTCCGTCTTACTGTATTACTTGGATGATGTTTACATTATTTCTCCATTGTTCTTTAAGATGTGCTATTTCATAACTGGTGTGAGTGCCTTAAATATGTGGGGTGTATGGGTGGTATCACTTAATAAAATGCATATCCTGTAGTGATTATTTCCTTTTCAGATATTATGTTTTAATTAATTAATTAATGATGGTGAGATGACAATGTCATGTAATTGGAGCGCCAGCCAATAACTGTCCAACTAGCTGCTTTAGTAAGTAGTACTTCAACATGAAAAATTGGCAGCAAAATATATGAAAATAGTACAACAGCTTATTAGCTTCAGATAAGAGAGGCGACTGGAAGTGTCACATTGAAAAGATTGGTAAGAACGTATGACTTGATGTTGTCAAATTCCATGATGGTTATGGATTGTGAGAATTTGCCAAGCTTTCTAAGCTGTCTTGTGTTTTTTAAGACTAGAAGGTGCTACTACAAATGCTCATCTGTTACTCCAAATGAACGCAAGAAGACCCTTCAGTGAATCATCGCATAGGCGTTGTAGGTTATAGTGACAATGAAGGTATGCTAATCATCTATGGCTTTGTTTCTTTATGTGCCCCTTGATCTTACGGATGCAATTCAAAATACTTATATATATATAATATATAATAATATATATATATATATATATATATATATAATAATATATATATATATCATTATATTATATTATATTATTCCAATATTTAACATCGTAATATAAATAGATATAGGAATGAGGCTTGTAGGTGTTAATTATTCCTGAAGTCTTATCTCTTGATTAAGTATAGTGGGACTTGTTTGTTCTTGATGTACGTTTCAACATGAATTGAATGCTAAAATATAGTTTGAAATTTGCCTTTCTACGACATGATAACTAATCAGAAATTTTTAGTTGTTCGTTGACTCATTGATATGGTTTTTGTGTAGTTATGTATTTTTAGATAGTCTCTTATTCTTCAAAATTTTACTTATCAATTACGTAATATTTTGAAGGAATTTCATTATTTCCACCTTTTGGCTTATAATAGGTTGATTCTCTTTCAAAAGCCTAGTTGCTAAATGGTAGAGCAACGTGCTATTGCACATTAATGTAGGTTCAAGTCCTACATTAGGTTGAATGAATTTTTTTTAGGAAATAAGAACAACTTGCATGTTTAGCCTCTTATACAACTTCCATATTACATAAGGTTCGAGACACCGTGCACTTCGTGCGTGGTGCAAAACTAGTCATATCCTTAAGTTTGGTAACTACTTATATTAAGACTACTATTTGCAATAATTATGTTGATGTTAGCAGTATAGTTATATTAAATTTTGTATATAATTGTCAAGTCTATTAATATGTTATTCTTTTTTACACAAATTGTTTGAAACTTTCAGTATTGATATGATCAGTCATCTTTGTAGAAAAAAACACCATTTACATTTGGACGCTTTTTAGTGTCCATTTTTTTTATGGACATTGAAAAGTGAGTAACTATGAGGACTCAAAAAAGTGTCCAAATTTATAGGACTCAAAATTGCGTCCATTTATCCTCATTAAAGACTAAGAAAAGCGTCAAAAATCATCAGGAGAAATTTCAAGGGAGTTGATCTTGGGATGGAGACTCGAGATGGCTTCGCGCTTCAAGCCCTTCTTGGCTCCTTAGCACCTGAAAGAAGGAGAATAATCCTTTACGGATTATCTTCCCTCCGATGCCTAAGTAAGAAAACGAAGGAGGAAAGTAATGAATGCAATTTAATGTAAAGAGAGGTTAGAGAGTGAAACTTCTATACTTGCATGAAAAGTTTTGTGAAAAAATAAGGTCTCTCATGGGGTATTTATAGGCATTTGACATGTCCCATGAGAGTCTTGATGTGGGACACTTGTCACCATCTTCACTGTCGTTTTACTTGTTTTGCTTGCTTAAGCAATCTAAAATTCGTTCCCCGYTCTGTTTTAGTCGAACTTATACGTTCAATAAGTCGCTTGACCTTTGACACGTGGCTAGTTAACACGTTGAAACATGGGTTGGAGGACCTTGCCACCTAGGATTCACGTATCGAATTAGATGCAAACACGTGGCGTGTAAGGTTTATGTGTCACATCACATAGTATGTTTATATGAGGTTTATCTGAAATAAATAATTTAATTTTGTAATGCATTTAAATTTAAAAATTAAATAGTTTATTTATTTTAATGTTTTATAAAGAGCTAAGTTAAATATAATTATCTTGAGGAAGGGGTTTGGAATAGTAGCTCTAACTCCACCTTTGATCCTAGTGGTCAAGGGTTCGAATCCTCATACTCCCCCTACCCCGTGGTAAATCTCTAACCGCCCTTGTGGTTCTCTTGCACAAAAAAAAAATAAATACAATTATCTTATCTATGGATTATTTTGTAATGCATTTAAATTATCTTTAGTATATATAAAAAAATCTTATTTGAAATTGTTACCTGCATAAGTAGTTTCTAGAAGGTTTTTTTAAAAACAATTATATGTGATTTTAATGTTTTTTTAAAATTATTGCAATGCATTTAATTTAATAGTTTATTTAATTTAATTCAATTTTTTTTWAAAAAAATAATGAGGTGTTGACATCATCCTTGTTATGTGAGGTTGACATGTGGACTTGATGGTGTAATCATTGCATCAACYTGGGATGTGAGGTTGACACATTGACAGGATAATATCATCAATGCYTCAACATCATTCTATTTTGGTATATAATTATAGATTATAGATTATAGATAGATATTAGAATGTTAAAAATGGTGATATGAGAATATTGCCATTAAAAATTTATCTTGTATTCCCTTGTTATGAAAGTTTTGAGCATTATTCTAGGGAGAATTATCAATTTCTAGTTATTGTATTCCCTTGTTGTATATAATAAACATATTCATACCGACCAAGAGGACGTAGTTATCGTATTGATAGTGAACCTCTATAAACGTTTGTATTTTCTTCGTTTATCATTTTTGCTTGTTATTATTGTAATTTACTTTATTTTCGATGCTTTCGTCGTAACAAAATGCATGAAACAATACCAATTTTATCGGGTACACGAAGGCGATGGACCAGCACCAATTTGTGAGCTAGGTTCACGGAACAAGGGCATATTGATCAGGTATCTCTTCTTGTCGATTTAGTGCTGGATTTTGTTYGAAAGCTACCGCCACAATTTAATAGTAGCTACCTTTTTAACTTTAGTTTATTCTCTGGTTTGTAAACGAATTTCCTTAACCCATGAGAGGTCCCAGTTGATGCATATCTACTAATATAACTCTCCAATAGAATATTTATATTCTGTTTCCCTTCCCAATCAAAAATGGACTTCGTTTTTACGCAAATACTTTAGTGGAAGTCGTGTCCATATAATATTTTATGGTAATGTTTTTTTTATGCAGAAAAAATTAAATAACAACCTAATTAAGACAGATTTTAAAAATAGGGAAATGTTAAAAATAGCGCTAAGGGCTATGGATTCTGTCTCTTATACACATCTAGATGTGTATAAGAGACAGGTATAAAACCCCCAAGAACTCCCCAGTGAAGTCGCCAAAAAAACTATACGGGCGTGGGGCATCACTGGTTCGGTCCCTCTACCCGGTGGGGTACAGTCTCGGTCGAGACACCCTATTGCGAAGAATTTAATTCTTGCTATTTTGCATAGTGTGAGTATGCTTGGCATTGAGAGTCATAGAAACTCGAAATTGAATAGAGGAAGTCGCCACCGCACTTCTTTCGAGATGTCGCAGAACCCGTTTTAAGCCTTGCCTATAATTGCATAAATCAAGGCGAAGGACTCCATGTCTGGTAGTGCACCYAAGGTCTGGATTAGGGGACGACGGTAAAGGCGAAGTAGTGCACAACACCCCCCCTCGCGCATCTAGCGGCCTCTACTAGCTAGGTCTCATTGCAAATTCACCAATTGTAACATCAAACAACATATATGTCCGTGTTGATCCTTAGTTTTTACTAGGCAAGTAGATTAATGCATTTAAGACTATTTAATTGTTGTCGCTTTGAATTAGGTCAAGATTCAAGGATCCTAAACCGTTTGTCCATAATTATCTTATTAGGCATGACAATAGTTCTTTAATTTAATGGTGATGAAGAAAGTATATACAAGAATAAAACTTAGAATATACATGAAGGAAGGAAAAAATGACTTACCTCGAATCGCTATACAAGATAATACAAAAACCAAAAACAATAGTTATATTTGAAATTGAAATCACCTCGCAAAGTGCTATTTACATGAGAAAATCAAAGAAAAAGTTAGTATTGACAATAATATTGAAATCGAATTGAAAACAAAGAAAATAAGAGGTTTWTTWACATGTTAATTAATGTCTAATAGTTTATTAATCAATATTACATGATTCAAAGTGAGAAAAACAAGCAAAATGAAATAAAAATTAAAGAGAAGAGAAGAAGAAGAGAGTTTCTATGAGTTTTGTGGCCTCATAGGTTATACCAATAATGCGTGGTTGAACAATTCTCAAACGATTGTTTTGTATACCTTGATCCCTTGATTTGAATGTGTATTGATCTGAATGTGTTTTTGAGTGTGTTTTAAATTTGAAAGAGTTTCTTTGAGAATTTTTTGAAGAGAGGGAGAGAGTATGGACGAGAGAGAGAGAATAGCCGAGCTTTTTTCGTCCCAAGTTGCGAATGAGAGGGGGGTCGACCTATATTTATAGGCCAAAGCCAAAAAAGGAAAGAATTTGCGCACAATTGCGCCTAGTGTCCTGCCATTTTTTGGCAGATTTCCCTTGCCTTTTTTGAAGATTACGTATAATATAAAATAAAAATAAAATATCGTTTGAGTTTATTTGATAGCGAAACTTTGACACAAAATCCCTGATTYAGTTGGGGAGATATTCGTGTGGGCCTCACGCTCGGGTGCGGCCCCAAATCTCCCGAAATGAGCCATTTTGCACGGGTGCACGTTTTGCTTAGAAAATTCATAAATAATTTTGCACAACTCCAAAAATTATGGAAAAATATTCACAAAATTCCTTGTTAAACAATGTGTGTTCTGTTTAAATTTCAAGGATTTTGGAATTGTTTTCCTTTTTAAGGTAATAATCGCAAAATTAATTAAATTGTTGAAAATTCCGAAAATTGCCAAAAATGCTTAGAAAAATTCCAAAAAATTCTAGAAAAATGTCTAAAAATAAGTTAGAATAATTTTAAAATTAAAAATTATTTTTTAGGGTTCTTTGGGKAAGAAAAGGTGTTTCGGCTTTGCAAATCGAGATTTTAGAGCATTGTTTAAGGTAGTTGTTCTTTAGAATTAGACCAATTGGATTATGGTATAGTTTTATCATAGGCCTTTATGGAGGGACAAATGTAGGTATTTTCATATGCGCCCCACTTTGGCCGTGTCTGTAGAGATGTAAATCTCGTAAGATAGTAGCCAAAGTGCTTGGTACCTACAAAATAAAGGTTAGTTTCACTTGCACATGTGGGTGTAATAGCTTTCGGAAGCTATTCTTTCCTCTAGCTTGATCTTGAAATTGAAATGCCTCCAAAAGTACACCAGGTTCGACAATTAGACAAGCATGCAAGTATAGTGTGACAATCGAGATGACACATATTTATGTGCATATGTAATCCCAAAAATTAAAGGTCAATTTTTCTGAGTTTGAGATTTGAATATGATGGATTTGAGATAGAAGTGGAATAGAATCTTGCAAGAATCGCAATCTTACAAGATGGAATGGAGACCTACAACAATCTCAATGTTGTAGGTAGAATGAATCTTCCAATGATGGAATGTAGAAAGGGATTATGCAATAATTGCAACATTACAAAGTGGAAAGCAGACCTACAACAATCGCAATGTTATGGATAGAAGTGGAATTAGAAATGTAAAGTCATGCAAAAATCGCAACTTGCAAGACAGGGCGTAGTCCTACAACAATCCCAATGTTGTAAGTAGAATTGAAATTGAATTGAAAAGTCTTACACGGATCATGACTTACAAGATAGAACATAGACCTACAACAATCGCAATGCTGTAAGTATAATATAATTGAATTTGAAAATAGAAATCTTACAAGAATAGCAACTTGCAAGATAYAACGCAGACCTACAACAATCGCAATGCTATAAGTAAAATTGAATTGGAAACATAAAGTCTTACAAGAATCGCAACTTGCAAGATAGAGCGCAGACCTACAACAATCGCAATTTTTTAAGTAGAATTGAAGTAGAAATCTTACAAGAATCGCAACTGGCAAGAAGGAACACAGACCTACAACAATCGCAATATTGTAGGTAGAGTTMAAGTTGAATTTAAGAGAGATGACTCAATGCTTTGTGATGAAGGTAGCTKGACTTTGAACTTTGAGTTTGACATTGACCTTGAATTTGGACTTTAACTTTGGATTTTATATTGACTTAGGGTTGACTTGAGGTTGGACTTGCCGAGAGACCAAGACCGAAGGCCTATGAGGTGGAAGTTTCATATGCCTAG
>SNQN01002181.1:64614-78292 GCA_008642245.1 Bassia scoparia | reverse complement strand
CCAAGGATCCTAAGGTGCGACCCTTGACGAAGTCTACAATGCAAAATGCAGAAATCCAATAAACGTGATGATGTGACATTACAGCACTTTTCATCATGTCCACTTCACCTAACGGTGGTTATCCCAGTGAAGTCGCCAAATTGTAGGACGTGGCCGCGCCTCATCGTAATAGCGGGCGCGCGGCTTGGTATCACATCGAGGTGCTTATGCGTGGGCTGAGCCACGGATCCCGCACGTGAGTGGTTGGGGTAGTGTTGTCGAGAAGGGGGAATCGGCCACCGTGCTAGAAAGGTTATTCAGGACGCCCGAACCGTTGGTGCAAATCAATGGCCCACGTCCAATCAAGTAACCAGTCGTGTTCGGGACATGGTACGGATTGAATCAGTAACCCATCCGCCCGCATGTAAGCGGCCTCTACTCGGTTCTCATTGTAATTTCATTAAACACGATTTATTGGATGCACACAACTACGTTTTTAGCACTTAGAAGCGTACTACACTAAAGATACTAAGTGAGTATTTTATTATGCACAAGAGCTACCTAACCAAGAATTTGTGACACTTTGCATTATTAAATTAGAACGGTGCTAAAACGGTTGTCCATAATTAATCTGATTTAAAGTCTTACTATATTTCCGGTCTTTGTTTAGCAAAATTTACAAGTTATAAACAAACAAAAATGAGTATATGAATCTTCAAAATATATGTACAAACTCATCTTACCCTAAATCTGCAAACAAAAACAAAGGTTAGTTTTGTAAAACGAATCGAAACGAATCTTCCGTCTTGAGATCGCTATAATAGACAATAAACAATGTTAGTTCATAACGAAAAACGAGCGCAATGAATCTTTTGCTTGAATCGCTATACAAGGAATAGAAAGTATAGTATTGAAAAGTGATAATAATAATGAAGATGAATAAAAGGAGAAGCGAAACCAAACAATGAAAACATTGAAACGTTCTGAAAAACCTACATATTTACATGAACGATTAAAAGTCCGGTTTCACAGTTGTATAAGTTACTTTAAAACTCATAATAATGGTTAATCAAATTAAAAGAAAGTGAGAGAGAATTATTGTGAGTATCTCAGAATTCAACTGTTTTCTCGCTTGTGATTCGAAAGAGAATCGATGCTTTGATCAAAAACGAATGGTTTGAGTGTTTGAGAGAGAGAGAGAGAGAGAGAGTAGACGTATGTCCTCGGAATTGTGTGTGTTCGGAATGAGAAGGCGGGCACGTATTTATAGGCACGAGGGACAAAGGCACAAAACTGAGCGTATATACGCTCATTGGGCGTATTACGCTCATGATGAGCGTATATATCGCTCATGGGGGAGCGTATATACGCTCATGGTGAGCGTATATACGCTCCTTTGAGCTATATACGTTTTGCCTTAATTTCGAAGATTTTGATTTCCTCCGATTTTTATTTCGTGATTTCCCTTGATTCGACGCACCTAGACACCCTTGCTCTCCAAGCAAGGAGTTCTAGAGTGTTCTAGAAGGTTCCACGTATTTCGGAGTATTTTTTTGCGTATTTTGTATTTTCTTTGGTTATTGTTCTCCCGTATTTTCTGCGTATAAAAACTTATAAAAATCATAGAAAATTGTAGAAAAATCAGAAAAACAATCTAAAAATACTGGTGAGCTCAGAAAAATGTGAAGAGTGTGATTAAAAGTGGAAATTATGGAGATCACCAATATAAATTATTTTAAAAAATCCTAAAAATAGAAAAGAAAACCTAAAAATAGAAAATAATTAAAWTAAATAAAAGAAAATGTTTTTGCCCCTTTTATTTGTCCTTTGCTCAATGGTTCCGAGTATGACATCACGTAGTTCCAACTTTTGTGAGTTCAAAGCATCTTTTCTAAGTCGAAACAATCGCGAGACGCGGTATGTTTCATCACTATTACTCTTTTGGGGAGACATTTTTAGGTGTCTACAGGCTAGGGACAAATGTAGGTATCTACATCCATGGTCATCTTTTAGTTCACATCACACAATCACACGTGCATATCACGCATTCTTATGTCAATCGTTGCCCTTTCCAAAAAATAAAAAATTTAAATAAAACAAAAAATAAAAAAGTTTTCTTTTTCAAAACAAAAAGGAAGGGRGCCTTGCATTCATCATATATGCATTATAGGAAAGATGACCATGAAATTAGGACATGCATTTGCATCTACATTCTCTAAGGACCAAGGAAATTCACTAAGGGTCTAATTCTTTCTAAAGAAAGTGAAGTTGTCAACATAGCCCTTGCTCGGCCCTAAGAACTGTCCGTTTGAGCCCCAAGCCCAATCCTTCCTTTTTCCCAGCTCAATCTATCTTCCCAAGCCTACCATCCTCCCAAGCTCAATCCATCTTTCAAATCTCAATCCATCCTTCTTCCAAGCTCAATCTATCTTCCCAAGCCTAATCCATCCTCCCAAGCCCAACCCATATTTCAAAGCCCAATCCATCCTTTCAGGCCCAAGCTCAAGCCCAATACATCCTTCCAAGCACAGTACTTTTCTTTTCCAAAACCCAAAGTTTCCCAACTTCCAACACCACTTAGCCTATCACCTTAACACCACAAAATAAACTTTGTCAAAGAATAGATCCAAAAACTTTCCGACCAAGTTTAAGAGCTAACTGACTCTATGCAAGCACTTCAAACTAAAATCAATGACATGGAACGAACCACAAGCTCTTCCTTAGCCAAACTAGTTGAAAAAGGGATCCAGAAATTCATTGACCCCACCTTTCATGAGGAATCGCCGACACTTGATCCCAACCTTTCTTCAAACTACCCAAGACATTTTCAGCCGAAGACATATCCAAGTTCAAACCAACCGATAACCCCCAATTCTATCTCAAGGGATTCAAGACCACCATGTCACTCAAAGGAATCGACCCTACCCTTTTTCCAATGGTCTTTCCCCTCTCTTTGGAACCAATAAGCCAGAAATGGTTCTTCTCGATTCCTCATAAAGAAACGACTACTTGGGAAAGCATTGCCTATGAATTCATGACGCGATATAAGGGTAACATTCAGACCCAAACTTCATTTTGAAAGCTCAAGATCCTTATGTAAGGGGATAAAGAGGGGTTCACCACCTATCTAGCTAGATGGAGAGAAGTTGCTGCGACACTAGTTTCCACTCCAACAGAAGAAGAGATGGTCAAAACCTTCATTAACGACCTTCAGCCAAACTATAAAGATCATATAAAGTACCGAGGCCTCACCACTTTCACAAAGGTTTACAACTTTGGAATAGTCATAGAGGACGATCTTCTTAAGGAGACTACCGAATGGTAAAAAAGAGTCAGTTCAGATTCCAGCTTAAGGATTGAGTCGGAGGGTCCCTCAACCTAGACCGTTTGCCATGTCTTTTTTCTTTTAAGAGTCTATGTCATTAGTATTAGGATTTATTTCTACATTTAGCCTTCATATGATGAATTCATTTGAAATCAATAAAAATCTCATTTTTTCCATTCTTTTTCTAGCCTCCATATAGTTTGTACTACTAACTTTAWTGGAAGCAAGCTAACTGGAATAGTGGATCTCATAATCAAATTAACTAATGGAAATTGCCAAGAGAGGCCATCTTTATCAAACTCTACAAAAAATCATACCTTTCCCATCACCTGTATTCATTCAATCCCTTGCAACCTTTTGAGTCAAAAACACTTTCACTAAGCCCATCTTTTTTTCATCACCCACATCTACCTAACCCTTGGAAAATCAAATGGTGCGACATGTGCAAAAACAAGTAAGATCCCAAGTGCAAAAAAATGTAAATAAAATCAAATTCAAAATTCAAAGTGCAAATTCAATTCAAAATTCGAGTTTGAATCAAAACTCAAATGCAAAAATCAAAAAAGCACACTTCTCACCATGGGGGGCTACATTAGGAACTTTGAGCCTTTCTCTTTCTTTCTTAACCCATAACCATAGCCTCAAATTACATCCACATAAGCCCTCTCACACGAGGCATTGCCCAAATCACAAACAAGAACTACGACGGTCTGATTCCAAAAGATACGTAGGAAGCCTCATCTCGAGGTCCGACCCATAACCTAATAACATTCTGAAGTCCACTCTTCTAGTTGCTTTGACTCTCTTAATGGTGGTAGTACAAATTCGTAGCATAACACTCAACATAGACTCGAGCTTGAACCAACATCATGTAACCAACCATATCAATTCCTCATCCACTCACCTCTAGTCACAAATTCTAGCATTTTCTTTTCTTGAACCTTTAGCCTATTCATTACAACACCTTAAGGAAATCTCCTCAACTCTTCCTTAGGCTGTCACATTGCAATAGTCTCCATGCATTCTCCTCGAAGCATCATATCGAAGAATCTTGCTTTCCTCTTGCTTTCTCCTCACATAGGCGATCTACTCAAGTCACCGATTCTGGCAACTCCAAATCACATCCCAAAACCTCATACCTTACCATCACCGAAGGCTAAGTCGAAACCAATTACCCCACAATCTTGCCTTACCTTGCCTAACATCATCAACTCTTGCCCATGGCACAAACCTTAACCTCGATCTAACCAAGAAAGCTCACAAGCTTAGCCAAGATAAGGGTCCACCCAATGAATCTATAATCAGCACCACAAACTAAGCCTTTCTCATACACCCAAACCCCATGGGTTGGGTGCTGACTAGCAATCACAAGCATCATTCGAATGGGGGCTTTAGACAACTTCATCTCACACATGTTAAACATCTTAACATTAGTCTATTTCCTTGGACATCTTATGCATTAGGATAGACTTATATCACACATATTGTCATTGCACACACTTCATAAGCACTATCATGCATACCTACATCATCATACAAACATCATGCATACACATCATTACACAAACACACTATGCAAGCACATTGCACAAACACACTATGCAAACACATTGCAAAGCACATTGCACAAACACACCATGCAAACACATTACACATTGCACCACCTCTACACGAGGCTAGGGCCCATCTTTTTTGAGCTGTCAGACCGCCTATAAGGCATTCACAACTACATGTAATCACCCTACACATGCCTATACGACATTCATTGCTATACACGATCGTTGCTATACGCAAAATTCTTCCCGAAAAGCCAAGGTTAGCCATTGGGAAGGCTTCCTGAGGAACGAGGCGCCTTTGAAAGACATACATACACACATCTTCCCCGAAGTTTATGCTTACTAAAGGGAGCTCTCTAAAGGTTTATGCTTACCAAAGGAGGTGCACATGCACATATCATCTTCCCCAAGGCTTATGCAGATATTTGGAGGTTTATGCTTATCGAAGGAGAGTCACATACATCATTGGCGCCCCTTGGCTTATGCTTACCGAAAGGAGATATCCGGAGGTTTATGCTTACCGAAGGAGATTCACAAACATCATTAGCGCCCCTAGGCTTATGGTTCCCGAAGGAAGAAATCCAGAGGTTTATGCTTACCGAATGAGATTCACAAACATCATTGGCGCCCCTAGGCTTATGCTTTCCGAAGGGAGACATCCGAAGGTTTATGATTACCGAAGGATATACATAAACATAGACTAATCACATCCCCGAAGTTTATGCTTACTGAAGATGATGTGTGTGTTACTCGGATCGATTCAATTGCCACACGAATTAGGGTTTCGTTCTCAATTAGGGCATAAGACTTAATTGATTTGTGTAGAAAATTTGGGATATTTGACTCGATAAAGGTAAAGCCACCACGGTTCAATAGTTTTTGCGATTTTGATACTGAATTAATCCACCACAAATCAAGATGCTAATCAAGATTGCATAAAGAAATTAATCACCAACAATCCTAAATTATTAAACACAAGCATAAAGGAATTAACCACCACCTTAAAAATTAAGGTTAGAGTTCTTTAAGAGAAAACTCTTGGCCGTTTCATAAAAGTTTCTAAAATTAATGTATGATTATTTGCTAAAACTTGAACTATTTAAATACTAAAACAAAAAGTAAATCTAACCCTAAAAGATAGATAAATAAAAGTAAAATATCCTAAACTAATTTATAACTAATAGATTAATTCTAATATCCTAAAATAGAAAGATAGAATTTAGCACTGAATCTCTATATAAAGCTTGGAAAAACCGCACAATATGTTGTCTAATTCTTCATCCTTAGCACCTGCGACATTCTCCCCTTCTTTAGAAGAATTTGACCTCAAATTTTGAAAACCAAGAAACTTCCCAAATGAGTCGAATGGAATAGCTAGCAAAACATTTGAGCTCCATGAACAAAATCAGCATGATAAAGCGAGACATGATTCACTAGAATAGGCATGTATAGTCTTCGCAACAAAGGCCGTGAAACAAAGGACTCCACCTTGTGATGCGCTATGTGGTAACCTTAAACAAACGGTGCATGCATAGGAGTAGAAATAATAGAAGTTGGATGCTGCAACTCTTGTTGTTTATTAGGAATGCTTTCCAACATAGCAGTTATAGAATAAGAAAACTCTAAGGACTCGATTTGCTCAATCATGTATGAGTCATTTCCTATGGGTTCATCAAAATTAGGAGTTCCTTCAAAAACAAATTCAGAATTGCTAGTGAAAACGTCTTGCACTACTAAGGACGAGTGATCATCAACCTACTCTTCAATAACACGAACTTCTAGTTTCTATTTCAAGATAGGGAACCTGGTTGCTTCTTCATGATACATATCCAAACTTTCTATGTACACATCAAAAAGTTCTTCCCTAGATGCATTGGAAGCATTATGAAGATGATGGAAATGCACATAACCAATTGCATATGCTCTATGATCCTTGTTGACCCACAAATAACGATGGTATGTTTTAATCTTACACAACAAGTCTTGCCAAGTTCTTTCATACAGGGCCTCCTTTTGTTTCTCAAAGTTAGCAATATCCTCCAAGGAAATATACCTTTTGTTTGCACATTTAGCATCCCCATGACAAAAACCATGACACTTCTTACATCTTTGATTAGCCATTGCAGTAGAACACTGCTTATGCACCAAAAGTTTCGGTCTGCCTAGCTCGACTCAAGAAAAATTAAACCGCAATGCATCACAACAACATACTTCACTATGTTAAGAATCAATCCCAAAAAGAATCGAGCAAAGATACGAAGCAGAGAAGCAGCAATAATTAAAATAATACAAACACGTAGTATCAGAATTCGAGCAATGCAGATAGGTCAAGTTGTTGCAGCTCTACATAACTCGTTATTAGGACTGATGCTACGAAAATTCATACAAGTGTAGTTCTAGATGTTAAGAAACAAATCCAAAATGAATCTTCCAAAAATAAGAAGGCACGAGAGCACAAAAGAAAAAACAATACATATGCGCATAATTGATCGATTTTAGAAGCACTTGGAAAGAACAATTCAGAAAAAATATGAAATCAAGTTGAAAAATTCCAAAACTTTCCAGCCATCAACTACACAGATCAAGGTAATAATTCAACAAAATTATTTCCACTTAAATGGGAGAAACATACCGAAAATTTCAGACCTGAATTCTGGATTTTCTGGGCAGTTTTTGGTCAAATCATTTGTAGCAAATCGAGCATAATTTGAAGCAATTTGTCCTAAGGATCTTGAAGCTCTGATACCAAAACTGATGCATGAAAACAAAGAGAACTTAATTGCGTGAATTATGAGAATTATTTAGCAAATAACTCGAGTATTTTAGTTGTTAAATTATTATAGTGTTAACTTGTTTACAGGATTAATCCATCACAAATCACGATACTAATGAAGATTGCATAATGAAATTAATCACTAACAATCATAAATTAACAAACACAAGCATGAAGGAATTAACCACCAACTTGCAAAATTATGGTTAGAGTTCTTTGAGAGAAAACTCTTGGCCGTTTCATAAAATTAAAGTTATTGAAGTTAATGTATGATTATTTGCTAAAACTTGAAATATTTAAATACTAAAATAAAGAGTAAATCTAACCCTAAAAGATAGATAAATAAAAGCTGTAAAATATCCTAAACTGATTGATAACTAATTACCTTTATTCTAAATATCCTAAAATAGAAAGATATAATTTAGCACTGAATCTCTATACAAAGCTCGGCAAAACCGCACAATATGTTGTCTAATTATTCATCCTTAACACCTGCACTAGAAGGGAAACCTCTTGAGGTTTATACTTACCGAAAGAGATTTAAACATCATTTACATCACTTTTCCCGAAAAGCCAAGGATAGTCGTAGGGAAAGCTTCCTGAGGAACGAGGCGCTTCCAAAGTAATTCATTCACCACATTTCTCCCCAGAAAGCTAAGTTCACCCGTAGGGGAGGCATCTACAACATCATTTACATCACTTTTTTTCCTGAAAAGCCAAGGTCAGCTATAAGGAGAAAGATCACCCAAGGATCCAGGGGCTTCCGAGGGAATACAACCGCATATGGTGGCGCTTCCAAGGGAATACAGCCGCATATGGCGCGGTAACAGGTAAAATTAACTATTGTTTTGCAAGTACCAGCGAAAAAGGATAACGAGAGATCGTAGATAGTCTGGAGTTATCCTCCGTCCCGAATCGAATATTTTACTTTCTACTTACGAGAACAAGCTTCACTCCAAACTTAGCTAAAGTGGGGGCTTTTGTAGACACCTAAAAATGTCTCCCCAAATTGAATAACCGATGAAGAAAAGTATGACATCTCGAAATAGATTTTGATTTCGGAAGTTGCGACAAAATTCATAAACCACATTCATTAAACCACATCTATATACACAAGTAGAATTAAAGTTGAGTTTGAAATCATACACCGAGGGCCCAATAATAGGCAGAAAGTATTTATTTTTATTTATTGTAATTATTTTCTATTTTTAGGTTTTTTCCTTTATTTTTAGGATTTTAAGAATATTTTTTTTAGGTTATTTATCGAATTTCCACTTTTCATTTTGTGRTTCTAAATTTTTTGAGTTTGCCAGTATTTTTAGATCGATTATTTTTCTGATTTTTCGTGAATATTCTATGATTTTTACAAGTTTTATATAATGATTTTCAAAAATAAATGAATTTAGAAATTTGTAGATAAATTTAGAAAATTTGCGAATTATCCAAAATACTTTGAATTAATCTTGTCCACCAAGTTTAATTTATCCAAAAGTGGATAAAGGTTAATTAGATAGCAAGTTAGATGCAAAAATACGAATATTAATTCCCGAACGAAAAGATAGATAGAATAAGAAATTAAGCACGAATCGTTGACGTCAGCCACAACTATATATATATGGTCCAAGTGACCGTATATAAGTTTGTGATGACTGTATATACGGTTAACCTCCGTATGCTTGATTTCTTATTTTCGCATATTGTACGGGCATGAGGCGTCACCGGGCCGGACTGGGTTCGGTCCCTCTGCCTCGCGGGGTATAGCCTCGATCGAGACACCGTATTGCGAAGAATTGAATTCTTGCTATTTTGCATAGTGTGAGTATGTTTGGCATTGAGGGTCATAGAAACTVGAAATCGAATAGAGGAAGTCGCCACCGCACTTCTTTTGGGAAGCTGCGGAACCCGTTTTAAGCCTCGCCTATAATTGCATAAAGCAAGGCGAAGGACTCCATGTCTGGTAGTGCACCAAAGGTCTGGATTAAGGGATGAGGGTAAGGGTGAAGTAGTGCACAACACCCCCCGTATCCAAGATAAGACAAAAGGCAGCGCTTTGAATTAGGCCAAGATTCAAGGATTCTACACCGTATGTCCATAATTATCTTATTAGGCGTGACAATCTATTAATAGGTCTTTAATTAACAAAATTAATGGTGGTTGAAGACAATATATACAAGACCATGAATAAGAATATACAAGGAGGAAGAAGGAGGAGACTTACCTCGTATCGCTATCCAAGATAATAAAAAAGGCAAAAACAATAGTTAGATTTGAAATTGAAATCGCCTCGCATATCGCTATTTACATAGGTAAATCAAAGAAAATGTTAGTAATGACAATTATATTGAAATCGAATTGAAAAGAAATAAAATAAGAGGTTTATTTACATGTTAATTGATGGCTAATAGTTTATTAATCAATATTATATGATTCAAAAAGTGATAAAAACAAGKAAAATCAAAGAATAATTAAAGAGAAGAGAAGGAGAGAGTTTCTATGAGTTTTGTGGCCTCATAGGTTATAACAACTATGCGTGGTCGAACAATCCTCAGATGATTGCTTTGAATGTCTTGATCTCTTGATATGAATGTGTATTGAATATGTTTTTGAGTGTGTATTGAATTTAACAGAATTTCTTTGAGATTTTATTGAAATGAGGGAGAGAGTATGGAAGAGAGAGAGAGMGTGTGTGTGTGTGTGAAGTGTCTCGAGTGCGTGTGTGTTGAAATGAGCTGTGGGTGCTCGTATTTATAGGAAAATTGAGCTTGGAAAGCAAGGAACTAGGCGTAATTACGCCCAGTTGGGTGCTCTTGGGCGTAATTACGCCCAAGATCTCTTGCCCTCTTTACTTGATTTTCCTTGCCTTTTTTAGCTTATACGTATAAGAATAAAATCAGAATAAAATATGATTCGATTTTATTTGATTGCGATATTTAAACACAAAATCACAGATTGATTTGGAGAGATATTAGTGTGGGCCCCACACTCGAGTGTGGCCCCGAAGATCCAGAAATGAGCCGTTTTGCTCAAGTGCACATTTTTGCTTCGGAAATTCATAACTAATTTTCCACAACTACAAAAATTATGGAAAAATATTCATAAAATTCCTTGTAAAAAATAGTGTGTTGTGTTAAAATTTTATTAATTTTGGATTTGCTTTCATACTTTAATTAATTATCGTAAAATTAATTAAATTCTTMAAAATTCCGAGAATTGCCAAAAATGCTTAGAAAAATTCTGAAAATTTTTGAAAAATTCTAGAAATAAGTCTAAAAATAAGTTAAAATCATTTTGAAATTAAAACTTATTTTTAAGGGTGCTTTGGGCAAGAAAAGGTGTTTTAGCTTTGCGAATCGAGATTCTAGAGCATTGATTAAGGTAGTTGTTCTTTAGAATTGGACCAATTGCATTGTGCTATAGTTTTATCATTGGCCTTTATGGAGGAACATATGTAGGTATCTACAAAATCCCCCCACTTTGGCTGTGTCTGTAGAGATATACATCTCCTAATACATCAGTCAAAGTGCTCGGTACTTGCAAAACAAAGGTTAGTTTTACCTGCACCTGTGGGTGCATAAGCTTTCGGAAGCTCCTCGTTCCTCCAGCTTGATCTTGAAATTGAAAATTCCTCCAAAAGTACATCATGTTTGATAATTAGATGAGCATGCAAGTATAGTGTGACAATCGAGATGACACATATTTATGTGCATATGCAATCCATATGAGTGGGATAGAATCTTGCAAGAATCGCAATCAGACAAGATGGAATGGAGACCTACAACAATCGCAGTGTTGTAGATAAAAGTGGAATTTGAAAGTAGAAATCTTACAAGAATCGCAACTTCCAAGATAGAACGCAGACCTATAACAATCGCAATGTTGTCAGTAGAATTGAATTGGAAATAGGAATCTTACAAGAATCGCAACTTGCAAGATAGGATGCAGACTTACAACAATCGCATTGCTCTAAGTAAAATTGAAATTGAATTGAAATCTTACAAGAATCGCAACTTGCAAGATGGAACGCAGACCTACAACAATCGCAATGTTGTAGGTAGAGTTGAAGTTGAATTGAAGAGAAATGACTCAATGCTTTGTCATGGAGGTAGCTTGACTTTGAACTTTAAGTTTGAAATTGACCTTGAATTTGGACTTTGACTCTGGATTTGATTTTGACTTAGGATTGACTCGAGGGAGACCAAGACCGAGGCTTGTGAGTGGAGCTTCCTATGCCTAGACAAGAAGGAGACCTTGAAATTAATGTTGACCTTGAGGTTGGAATTTGATGAGCTAGCTCCAGGAGAGGCTTTACTGGACTTCGATTTTGATGAGACCATGGACTTGAACCACTTATATAATGAAAGTAGCCCCCCAACTTGAAGTTGACATTTTTGGAATATATGGGCACTAAGCCCCCCATGTTGACTGAGTCAAAAGAGTCTAAAGGGTCAATTGAAGAATGGGCTAGAGTTCGAAAAATAGAAAAGTTGAAATTAGTGACTAAGGGTTGACACAAATGTGAGGCGGACACGGTTGGTCTTGAGATGCTGGATTGAAAGTGAGTCCATGTCAGGATCTAGACTAAGAGGGGTATCTTCAAATTCTAGAGAATCAAACCACTCATTGAAATGAACCTCGATTTGTTTTTATTAATTTGGCCGGACCTCGAGGTGAGGCTACCTACGTATCCTTGCGGAATCAGACCGATCGTAGTTCATGAGGTCGTGTGTGGAAGTGATGGACAATGCTCTTTTGGAGAAGACTTTTGAGGTTGTAATGTAGGCTTAGGTTGAGGGTGTGAGAATTGAATTGTAATTTGATTTTTCATTGGATTTTGACAAGCTTTTTATATGGAAAACTTGGCAATTGAACTTGAGGTTTTGATTTGACTTTACACTTTGATGTTGACTTTGGCATCACTTTAGCTTTTGAGGCTTTGAAATGAATTTTGCTTTGAACTTTGCTTGTCATTGTTTGGTATTAGAATGGTATTTTGATGTTTGTGTGAAAGAAAATGGCTAGTAAYCTCAAAGGGGTTGCAATGGATATTTTTTTGTTTGTAGAAGGTGAATGAAGGGGAAAGGATTATTTTGTGGAGCTATGAAAGAGGGCCTCTCGAGCATGTCCATTTTGATTTTGATTTTTTTTGCTTTTGCTTTTTTTTTGTTTTTTTTAGGTCATCGAATTGAAAATTTTAGAACTTGGACCTTAGAAGAGAGGAGTCCATTTTATTTTGATGTTTAATTTGAAGAGTGTTGAGGCTTATTGAGATGGAGACTATCCTAATTGACATAGACTCAACAATGGAAGAAATGAAGGCGATGATGTGGCTAGGACTGGGACTCTTGTTGACTCAAACTAAGGGGCTATGTGATGTGGATTTATAAGCAAGATGCTCACAAATCCCTTGAATATCATGAATAAAGCACAAATTGTTGATATTTCCCAAAGGATGGGAATAAAACGAACGAAAAGTAACTTCAATCCCCCGGACCAACCATAGAATTTGAAGGATCTTAACTCACAAAGTGGAACCAGCTCCAAAGAAGCAACCGACAATGTAGCTAATCAAGTGAATTTCCGGACCACAACAAACTCAAAGGTTTCTTCTGAATTAACAAAGGAGGAAATTTTAATACTCTATTCTATTTCATATGATATATTCGAACTATTTATGAACATAAATAAACTCTAAAGAACTAACTAAGATATTTAGAAAAATATAAATCTTATCCAGGAAATTATCCAACTTAATTAAATACCTAATTAATATCCTAATAATATTCTAATTATATCTTACTAAATAATATCAAAACTAACTAAGACTATTTTAGGAAAGATATAATCTTATCCAGAACATACAACTAATTTTTATCCTAAAGATATCCTACAAATAATATCCTAAACTAATCAGAAAAATATATCCTACTATAATTCTACAAACCTAATTAACTATTAAAATACTTCCTCCGTACGTTTAATAGCTAACAGTTTTCTGGCACGGACTCCATCTTTATGATAGTGGTATTTTGTGTGTTCACTTGTGGT
>SNQN01002181.1:49846-63387 GCA_008642245.1 Bassia scoparia | reverse complement strand
CTAAACGTAGAATTTAAGGTAAGTTATGGGTCGTGTCCGGCCAATATCGATGATAATGGTGTTATACGACGGCAAATTTGGTATTTACCCATTTATTGTAAAGGAGATGTCAAAAAGAAGTAGCAAAAATAGGCCTAGGGGAACCATGGTCACCAAAGCAATACAAAATGTAAACCAAGTAGTCATGCGTAAAATGATCATAGAAAAGGTCCTTCCTGATTTAATGGCAAAGTGGCCTACATGCAAGTCCAAACAAKTTTTCATTCAACAAGATAATGCTAGGCCTCATATTCAACCTAATGATCCAGATTTTCTAGCGGCAAGTAAGACAAATGGTTTTGATATCCAACTCATATTCCAACCACCACAATCTCCYGATTTAAATGTTCTAGATCTTGGTTTATTCAACTCATTTCAGTCCATTCAATATCATTCGTTTCCGAAAGATATTGATGAACTTATAGAGAAAGTGGAGGAGGCTTATGAGTGGTATGAACCGGAAAAAATGAAACATTGTTGGCTACAATTACAGTACATAATGGTCGAGATTTTAAAAGACAAAGGGGGAAATAATTTCAAGCATCCACATCATGGGAAAGCAAGAATGGAAAGGCAAGGCGTACTACCACAAAATGTCACATTTTCACAAAGCATTGTCGACGAAGCAGTTGGGTATTTAAATGAAAGACTAGTTCAAATTCCAAGAGTCATGGATGAGGGTGAAGAACAAATTGATGCCGATTAATGATCTAATTTGTGAGTGTGTTAATTTTTTGTCAGTTTTAGTTGGACTAATGATTGCACAAGATTAATGTAACTTTTTGTAATGCACTTTAATGTCAAATACGAAGTACAAGTACAAGTAATGTACGAAGTAACTTTTTGTAATGCATTTTAATGTCAAATACAAGTATCTGTTGTTAGTTAAGTAGTATGCACATAATTTTAATTCTGATCAAACATAAACACAATCTGATTATACAATCAGATTACAATCTGATCAAACATAAACACATTTCATCATATACTTCCCCTGTAATGCTACTGTAATGCTACACATTTCATCATTTCATCATACACATTTCATCATAAATACAAGTAGCTACTGTAATGCTAACACAATCAGATCAATTAGTTTATTTCATCTACAAGTAGCTACTTGTATTAGCATACGTTTATCAATATGTTTATGTTTATGTTTTTGATCTGATATGTTTATGTTTATGATCAATTAGTTTTATCAATATGTTTATGTTTATGATCTAAAATATGTTTACAAGTAGCAAGAAATTCTTCATTTCATCTACAAGTAGCTACTGTAATGCTAATACAAGTAGCTACTGTAATGCTTAACAATCTGATTTATCAACATCATCACAATCATAATCATCAACATCATCATCATCACAAACACAAACATCATTTTACTTCGTACAGTACTTCGTAATTGTTTTAAATAACACTTTGGTACTTAATGAGCAAAAAAAGAAGTGCATTTGGGGGACTATTATTGTCGACTAAAGTAAATAATGGAAGGAAAACAAAATTGGGACATCATTGTGACAACAGCTACAATTTGAAAAACAAAAGAAAGGAAATGCATTGGGGACCAACAAACAATTCATTTTTTCGACAACACAGAAGACACATTACTTCGTATAAACAATGAAGAATGGTGACCAACAATGTCTTTCCCAAAAGAGGAATACAAAGTTCCCCAAACAGCATAAATCCAACATAGACAAGTGATTTCAGAGCAATGGACCAAAAATATGCATTGACCACCAAATCTAAAGCATAAATAAGCATTAAAGAATAGCCAGTGCATTCAATAATGCGACTATTCCACCAAACATGAAAAAATTGTACTCAAGACATAAAAACATACCATACCGACAATCACATTTTCATAAGCACACAAACAGATCTAGCAACAAAAAATCATTTTAAAAGCGTGAAATAAGAAATTTAGCTTTACCATTCCACATCTCAATGCTTAATCTGACTTACGACCAACTTTCTTCCAACCCTCCTCTGGTTCCTCCTTCACCGGCGCTTAAATTTCACCCCTCTGACTTATTTCTTCTTCTTTTTTCTTTTAGCAATCGATATTCCCCTTAACACCTCGGGGCGGCAAACAGCTGGGGAGAGCAAGAACAACATCAGCTTTCCTCGCTCCACACCTTCCTTTGCTCCCCGATCTTCGCCGGCCGACAAGCGCTTTGGGCTCAAAAACCCTGGGGGAGTTTCGAGCAAACCGCCCTTCGCTTCTTCTCCGCCACAGGCAACAGCAGCATCGATCTGGACCTTCTGCCTCCCAGGAGACAGGTTCTTCTGCATAAGAGAAGCAAGAGTCACTTATCGTCAAGTACCCTTAAGACACCTCGCAAGGGAGCGGCGAGGCTTGGGCTCAACAGGACGGTGAGGGTCACCTTGGTGATAGAAGTGCCGACGATAAGTTTTTACCGGCCTGAATATCATTAATGACTTTGAATCATTCTTTTGGTCATTCATGGATTCATTGTAAGGTTAGAGCCTTGACCAAGAGGATTGACATCCACATTTTCAAGAAATTGGAATGGAAAAAGCAAGCAAGATTTCGAAAAGAAAGAAAAGAGGAGAGAGTGAGATGCAGATGAGATGAGAGAAAGAAAACAGACAGAACCAGAAGAACCCAGAAGCATGAGATACTTCGTAGAGTAATTAGGAAGAGTGAAGGAGTCGTACAAAGGAAGCCTCAAAAAATTCAAAAGACTCCATTAGAGTGAACAGTAGCAGAGGGTAATGTTTAAGGCAAATTGGAAAATGATGATGATTTGAGTGAGAAATGTTAGAGAAAGAGATTAAGTTAGTGAGATAATAAGAAGCTAATCAGTTTTTTTAATAACAACATAAGCCAAAAAATAAGGGTAAAAAAGTAAATAACACTCCCTTTTAGTTTCCCCTTATAGAAAAAAAAAGTGTTGCTATTAAGGTGTTATTTCTATTTTAGGAAAGCGTAGCTATTAAACCGTTACGGAGGAAGTATTCGACAATAATAATAAAATAAAGCTAATAATAATGATCTAATCCCTATCCAGATCGCTATGTCTTGAACTTGTAACATGTCTTGGTCAGTGGTCTCAACTTTCTTACAACAAGCTCGCCTTGATGGTATGCATCTTGTTTGCCTAAGACATAGAAGCTCCACTTGACTCTTGGGAAGGCTATTTGACTTGTGAGTTGACTCTAGGTTAGACTCTGGCGTGAACCTCTATCTGGTTTGAGGCATCAAAACCTATTGGACTTGAACTTGACATTGATTTGAGATTGGACCTACTTGAACCTCTATCTAGGCTGAGGTGCTTAGACTTAGACTCAATTTGACTTGAGTGTTGGGCTTGACTCGGCTAGTACCTCGATCTGGTTTGAAGTACTAAGAGGTTTTGGACTGGAATTGGACTTGACATTTGAGCTAGACTTGACATGAACTAGTACCTTGGTCTGGATTAACGCACTTGGACTCACTAGACTTGAATTAGGACTTGGGATTGTGTTTAATTTGGATTGGACTGGACAAAGACCTCGGTCAGTTTTGAAGTTTTTGGGTTGGACACGAACTAGACTTAAGTTGGATTGGACTCTAGACTAGACGAACTTAGCATTGAGTCACCATTGGGCTTTTTTATGTGGACTTCAATGTGGAATGGAAGATGATTTTGAATGTGGAGTGGAATTGGAGATGGAGAATATGTGGATGGAGACTATGGATGTGGCTCATGAATGTAGAGATGAATTTTTGTGGAATTTGAAATAATGGAGTTGAATTTGAATAGAATATGGACTATGGATGAACTAGAAGTTGAGATGGATCATGGGCCACGGACTCGAAAGAAGTGAGAGGAGATGCATATGCACATGTAGACACATAAAGAACATCAACACAATAGATGCAACCTAGAGTCTGCTAAGGTCAGTTAAGGGTGTCCAAAAGGGTCCCATGACTAGGCTTAGAACAGTCCTTAACACATCCAGCCCGCTCTGATGATCAAAGGAGGTCTAAACCATTATGCCTTTGTAAGGCACACAACCGTGCGTCATGGTGGCAATGGGCATCGAGCTTAAGAGTTGGTTACATAGGTAGTGCACCAGCGTCAATCTTAAGCAATTCAAGCCCCCCGATCTGTCTCGAGTGTAGGACACACCCATATGAGACGTGTTGCCTAGAAAGCGGATACTTAGTGCCAACGACCTAAGTACCGCGTAATGCAAGATGCCTAATGCCACATGTGTAATATTACATCGGTGAATTTGTGAGACTTTTAGAGTTTCATCCACTTGTTCAATAGGGTTTAAAACCCCAAAGAACTCCCTAGTGAAGTCACCAAAAAACTGTACGGGCGTGGGGCATCACCGGGCCGGACTGGGTCCGGTCCCTCTGCCCCGCGGGGTARAGRCTCGGTCGAGACACCGTATTGRGAAGAATTGAATTCTTGCTATTTTGCATAGTGTGAGTCTGCTTGGCATCGAGGGTCATAGAAACTGGAAATCGAATAGCAGAAGTCGCCATCGCACTTCTTTTGGGAAGCTGCGGATTCCGTTTTAAGCCGCCTATAATTGCATAAAGCAAGGAGAAGGTTTCCATGTCTGGTAGTGCACCAAAGGTCTGGATTAGGGGACAAGGGTAAGGGTGAAGTAGTGCACAACACCCCCCCGGCATCTAGCGGTCTCTACTAGGTCTCATTGCAAATTCACCAATTGTAATATCGAACAACATAAATATCCGTATTGATCCTTAGTAGTTACTAGGCGTGTTTGATTACTACATGTAAGACTATTAATTGTTGTCGCTTTGAATTAGGCCAAGATTCAAGGATCCTAAACCGTTTGTACATAATTATCTTATAAGGCGTGACAATCAATTAATAGGTCTTTGATTAGCAAAATTAATGGTGGTTGAAAACAATATATACAAGAACATGAATAAGAATATACAAAGAGGAAGAAGGAGGAGACTTACCTCGTATCGCTATCCAAGATAATACAAAAGGCAAAAACAATAGTTAGATTTGAAATTGAAATCGCCTTGCAAATCGCTATTAACATAGGAAAATCAAAGAAAATGTTAGTAATGATAATTATATTGAAATCGAATTGAAAAGAAATAAAATAAGAGGTTTATTTAAATTTTAATTGATGGCTAATAGCTTATTAAACAATATTACATTATTCAAAGTGATAAAAAAAAAGCAAAATCAAAGAATAATTAAAGAGAAGAAAAGAAGGAGAGAGTATCTATGAGTTTTGTGGCCTCATAGGTTATACCAACAATGTGTGGTCAAACAATCCTTGAATGATTGCTTTGAATGTCTTGATCTCTTGAGTTGAATGTGTATTGAATATTTTTTTGAGTGTGTATTGAATTTGAAAGATTTTCTTTGAGAGTTTTTTGAAGAGAGGGAGAGAGTATGGACGAGAGAGAGAGAGAGAGAGAGAGAGAGAGAGAGAGGGTGTGTGTGTGTGTGTGTTTGTGTGAAGTGTATCGAGTGCGTGTGTGTTGAAATGAGCCATGGCTTCTTGTATTTATAGGAAAATTGAGCTTGGAGAGTAAGGAACTGGGCATAATTACGCCCAGTTTGGTGCTGTTGGGCATAATGATACCCAAGATCTCTTGCCCTCTTTGCTTGATTTTCTTTGCCTTTTTTAGCTTATACGTATAAGAATAAAATCAGAATAAAATATGATTCGATTTTATTTGATTGCGATATTTTAACACAAAATCAATGATTGATTTAGCGAGATATTCGTGTGGGCCCCACACTCAAGTGCGTCCCCGAAGCTCCCGAAATGAGCTGTTTTGCTCAAGTGCGCGTTTTTGCTTTGGAAAATATATAACTAATTTTCCACAACTCTAAAAATTATGGAAAAGTATATATAAAATTCCATGTAAAGAATAGTGTGTTGTGTTAAACTTTCATTAATTTTGGAATTGTTTTCATAATTTAATTAATTATCGCAAAATTAATTAAATTGCTGAAAATTCCAAAAATTGCCAAAAATTATTTAAAATATTCAGAAAAATTCCGAAAAATTCTAGAAACAAGTCTAAAAATAAGTTAAAATCATTTTGAAATTAAAACTTATTTTTGAGGGTGCTTTGGGCAAGAAAAGGTGTTTCGGCTTTGCGAATCGAGATTCTAGAGCATTATTTAAGGTTGTTGTTCTTTAGAATTGGACCAAATGCATTGTGGTATAGTTTTATCATGGGCCTTTATGGAGGGACAAATGTAGGTATCTACACCTATCTTTTCCCATACGCCTATAAATACATGCTCTCGGTGCTTAATTYAATATCAACAAAAATCAATATTCAATAAATGAAAATCATTCGTAATACATGCAATYCAAAGCTTTCAAAATGTCTCTCACACACAAATCAATCACAAAAACACAAATCATTCCCAACATCCAAGTTTCTCGAATCCATCACAACTTTCGGAATTGTTTCTTTGCGAATCTAGGTAAAAAATTCTGAGGTTATTCAATCTAACTCTTTCTCTTTTTTATTATTAATTTTGATTAATATAATACTTTTCTTTTGAATTTCAATCATGTAATGTTGTTTTCAATCGTTTTTGCCTTATCGCAATTGTTTTAATAGTAATTATCAATGCTTACGATCTTTTTTATTGTGATAAGCGATTCAATTAGAAGCAAAGCTTTGATACACTAACCTTTGTTTTCTTTTGTATTGATAGCGATACAAGGTAAGTTTGGTTCATACATTTGAGCTTTCTATTGTTGTGCAACAATCATCATCTCGTATATATATATATATATATATATATATATATATATCGTTATTGTTTATGCATGAGACACTTTTTTATTGCTTAAACAAGACCGAAAATTGTTAAATCACATTAAATTCAGATTAATAAAAAAAAGGATTTTAAGCACCTAATTAATTTGATTAATTTGAAGTGGTCACAACAATTAGGCTAGGTAGTGATATATGCATGATAGAAACTCACTCTCATAATAGTTTTCTAAGGCTAGAGTGCTTCCTAAGGATAAAATTGCTACGTTGTTATGTATTCAATGGATTTAATCGAATGGAATTACAATGAGACTGAGTAGAGGCCGCTACATGTGGGCGGGTGGGGTCAAAGATTTTTTCCGTACCATGTCCCCGAACCCATGAGTTGGTTACCGGATCAGACAGTGGGGCCATTAAATTGGCACCAATGTTTCGGGCGTTCGTGATTAACCTGTATAGGCACGATGGCGATTCCCCACTCGACAACACTACCCCAACGCACTCACATGCGGGATCCGTGGCTCAAGCCCACGAACGAAATCGATGTAGGCCAAGGCTCGATAAGGGCGCATTCCTACAACAACATAAAGCCAAAGCTCTAAAAAAATAGTTAGCATAACTGCTAGAAATGGAAGATCCCCATGCAAGTAAAAGGTCCTCAAGGGGTTTACAACTAGTCAACAAAACCATGCCTAAGGAAAATGCATGATTCTCCTAGCAATCAAGGCAATATGCAAGCAAAACACTGATCAAAGGGTGAGAAAGAGCACTTCTTATTCTCAGTGAAACAACATGGTTAAAACAATGCACAATTCCGACTATCTACATGCAACGAGGATTCCATGACGATGCATGAATTCACTAGTGCACAACAATCCCCGGTGAATTAATCAAGTCACCATTAACAAGCCATTTTCAAGTTTGAAGCTACTTACATTGGTGAAAATGCATATACATGCTCACATTGTTGCAATAAGGCATGGAAAGGCTTATTCCACCATCAACAAACAAGAATCAACAAGGCACATGCATAGTTCAATAAAGCATGGACATGAACTAGCTACTATTGATGGGTGCCGGCTAAGGTCGTTGGGTGAAAACCGAACCGGACACTCTCATATACTATTTATAATCCGATACCACTAACTCTACAAAAGTATAGTAGTAAGTAAGGGGTTGATCCACTGGGAAGGAATAAAAAAGTGTCTAAATATGAACTTAACTAGCTTGGCAAGTAAACATACTTTGAAAAGGGGGAATTTGAATTCAGACTAGCTAATGCAAACACTTGAAATAAGCTTTGGGAAAACAAATACTCTAAACACCTTGGAGATACTAGTGTCACCTTCTATAGTTAAGGATAATGCCAATRWAAGTGTGTGTTCTACTCCATCAAAAAGGGTGATTGCAATCATGGTTTGGAAATTTTATTAATATCATTTCCCAAGTCAATTAACCCTCTCAATCCAAGTTCAAACCCAAGTCCCCTCAAGCTCTTACTAGAATTGAACAATCAAGAATCAAACCAATGCCCAAGTCAATCCTCACAATCCCTTGCAAAGGGTTGAATCAAGCACCTCTCACCCCACAAACAATGGGTGGCCAAATCCAAAGAAATAAGGTTTGAGAAATCACAATTCAAGGCAAATATGGTGATTGGAGAGAACAAATTATATCATCTTGGCATTGAAATGATAATAAAACGGACTTCTAGCTCTCCTAAGGTACTACACTACTCACACAACATGTTTAGAACTTGAATAGCAAGAAAAACAAAGGAAAACCATGAATAAGAAGCCATTAAAGAAAGGAATTGTAACAACAAAAAGGGTTTCAAAGAAACTAGTCAATACTACTCCAAATCAAGCAAAACAACAACCAAAACCACAACTAGAAATTTGTCTTCGGGCGATCGCTTTTAGCGACCGCTTTTTAGTCGGTCGTTGTTGCGACCGATTTGCGGTCGCAAAAATTAGCGACCGAAAAATCAGTCGCTAAAACCCTATTAGCGACCGATAAATCGGTCGCTAAGGGATTAAACCTTTGGCGATATGGGTTTTGTTACCCTCGCCTTAAAAAAAATAAAAACAAGAAACTCAAAATTTTAAACCCCAAAAACATGACACTCATCACTCCTCACTTTATCCTCACTCGACCAAATACCACAAAAAACAAAACCCCAAACCACTCACTCTACCTCACTTGACGAAACACCCAACCTCCAAACTCCGGCGTCTCCCTGTGGCGTACGATGGTAGCAGGCCCTTCCTCTTTCTCCCTTTTCTCCTTTTCTCCCTCTTTCTCTCTCTCTTCTCCCTCTCTCTCCTTCGCCGAGCAACACCATCCGGCCACCACCACTTCCACCTGCGGCGGCGCWRGACAGTAGCAGCAACAGCTTCACCCCCGACTAGTGGTCCTTCTCTCTCCTCTTCCCTTTGTTCCTTTGTGCCCAAATCTTAAAGTATAAACCCTAAACCTCCAAATTGATTTCTAATCAATTCCATTAATATTATGTTTTAATCATGGTTTGATTATATTATTAAAGCTGGAAATTTGTTTTGGATTGTTTAATTGAGATTATGAGATTTATAGTTAAAGTTTGATTAAAGAGGAAACTTTTATGTAATGTAATGAATGTTTTTGATTGAATGGATTACAAGGATGATTTTAATCATTTTTGGAATATGAATTGCATTATATGATAATTTTAATTAAAGTCTCAAATTTTTTGTTTTAAAGTGATTATTTAAAGTGTGTTTAAATAGGGGTTTTGATTGAAAATTGTTGTTGAAGTTGACATATGTTTTAAGGATGATTTAATATGTCAATGTTTGATTAAAAAGGATTGTTTTGATTATTAAAATCGTATTTTTCAGCTTCAAAAGGAGTATTTGAAGTGATTTAAAAGAGGAGAATCACTTTCAACAATTATAGAATCAAAATTAAATCTTCTAGCAAGACTAATACCGTATCCAATAGACTCAACTCAACGATATGACTAAACGTAATTTATGATAAGAAGGCGTATTATACATTGTGTATACATTTTTTCCTTCAACATTGATGAATGAGTGTTATATTTTCGATTGAGTTATTGATGTTAGGAAATTGATGAGAGAGGAGTACTTCGTATAAAATTGAATACATCGTAATTAAAATGCATGAAGAGAGCACCAATTTTCAAAATATTTCAATATTAATTTTGCATGATTATCTCTTATAAGTTAACATGTTAAACATGTTTAATATGTATGTGAATGTATGTATTAATATGTATCTATGTATATAAATGTATGTAGGAATATGTATGAATGTATGTTTAAAATCATAACGCATCTAATTTAAAATAAAATTATTCTAATGTTTAATAAATCATGTATTCTTTTTCAAATGTATTGTATATGCTACTTTCATATGCTACTTTGATATAGTGAAACATGTTGTAGATGTCGTATTTATTTAAATGCTATATACCTTTGATTAAAACTAAAAAAACTCGTTCCCCGTAGCTTTCAATAATGAAAATAAACTTGATTGTGGTTTGYAATAACGAAATATGATTGTTTCGGCCAGTAGACTCTTTAAGGGAGAAAATCGCCAATTTTCAGCCATTTTCGTTCCCAAAATGACCTTAGGACGCCTAAAACTTCACAAACTCGTTCACTGTAGGTTTGATTATCACTTGGGTGTCGTTTGAAATCACGAAATGAGAATGTTGGTTGAAAATCGGGCAAGCAAAGCTCATAAAAAAATCAATTAAATATATATACACATGTATCACAGGAAAAGGCTTTAAGAAGAATTAAGAAAGGTTAAAATAAGATAGGAGTGAAAACATTAAAGGATGTTTGAATGCTTAACACTGAGTATTTTAATGGCTTAGAATAGGCTTAATKGAAATGAAAAGGAAAGAGCGTGAGTGGATGTACAATAGATGTCATCAGAACCGCATACTTCGGAATGAGTTCGTCGAAGGGGTGAATGAGTTTGTTGCCTTCGTTCAGCAGCACGCAGAGCTCAATCGCTGGGACTAAATAAGATGTCCGTGTGCTAGGTGTAAAAACATCAAGTTTTTGGATGCGCCCGAGTTAAAGGTACATTCGTATAAGAAGGGGTTCATGGATCATTACTATGAACGGTTATGTCACGATGAAAGGGCGAGTATAGGGTCCACGTCATCTCCTATTGAGCCGAATCCTTGTCGGGAAATGGTTATCAATGCTTTTGGGAACAACGTGGACCAATCACTTCTTTAGGAGACAGGTTCGACCTAAAAAGAACCTAATGCGGAAGCCAATATGTTTTTCAAGATGCTCAAGGCAGCCGAGTAGCCGTTGTATGATAGGAGTAACGTCTTGGTGGTTGAGATGGCTTCTAGAATGATCAATTTGAAGTTCGAGTACAACTTGCCACACAGGTGCGTAGATGGTTTCAGGTCATTGTTGAGTGATGCACTCCCAACGACCCAAAAAACTAAGTGTAACACCTACTACGACACAAAAAAGGTACTTAAGGAATTAGAGCTTCCTCATGAGAAGATACACTCATGCCCTAATGGATGTATGCTGTATTGGAAGGACGATGTCGAGCTTGATAAGTGTCGTCATTGCGGGTCGAATCGGTACAAGAATACTTCGAATGGCAGTTTAGTTCCCGCAAGCTTTCTGGTGTACTTCCCAATAACACCACGATTGCAAAGGATGTTTGCCACCAAAAACATTGTTGAGTCGATGACATGGCATTATGAACATCGTCAAAGGAAAGGGAACATGGCTCACCCAAGTGACAGCAAAGCTTGGAAGCACTTCGACACGACCTTTACAGAGTTTGCATCCAAGCCTCGAAATGTTAGACTTGGGTTGTGCACGGATGGTTTTTCTGTTTTTGGAAAGTTTGGAAAGCAATACTCTTGTTGGCCTATTSTCACTACACCTTACAACATGTCACCGGATATGTGCATGAAAAAACCTTTCATTTTCCTTTCCTTGCTTATTCTCGAGCCCAAAKATCCGAAGAACAACTTGGATGTCTACATGCAACCTTTGATTGATGAGCTGAAGCAGCTGTGGTCAGTTGGGTCCTTGACTTATGACATCTCAAAGAAGCAAAATTTCAATCTTCGCATAGCCGTGTGACAGTGTTGAGGAGCTTGGCAGTGATGGGAGTGAAGACATGGTTGATAATGACGACGAGGATGTTGATGATGACCTCGGTTTGTTTCATTAGGATTTACTGTAAATTTTATTTAAGTCTACCTGTAGACACCTAAAAATGTCTCCCCAAAAGAGTAATCAGTGATGAAACATACCGCGTCTCGCGATTGTTTCGACTTAGAAAAGATGCATGTATGAACTCACGAAAGTTGAAAATACGTGGGTCATACTCAGAACTGTTAGCAAAGGACAAATAAAATGGGCAAAAACATTTCTTTTATTATTTTAATATTTTCTTTTTTTAGGTTTTATTTCTATTTTTAGGATTTTTTTTAAAAATAATTTATATTGGTGATCTCCATAATTTCTGAGCTCACCAGTATTTTAGATTATTTTTCTGATTTTTTCTACATTTTTCTATGATTTTTATAAGTTTTATACGCAGAAAATACCAAAAAAATACAAAATACGCAAAACATACTCCGGAAATACGTGGAACCTTCTAGAACACTCTAGAACTCCTTGCTTGGTGAGCAAGGCGTCTAGGTGCGTCGAATCAAGGGAAATCACGAATAAAACGGAGGAAATAAAAAATATTTCGAGTTTTGGAAAAAATATATACCATAGGGCAGCGTATATACGCAGAGGCCTGCGTTAATACGTAGCCCCTCTACGGATATACGCAGGCCACCTGCGTATATACTCAGGTTTTCCTCCCTCGTTTTCCTCGTGCCTATAAATACATGCCTGCCCTTGCTCAGTCCGAACACACACGATTTTTGGACAGTCTATTCTGTCTCTCTCTGTCCCTAACTTGCGTATTCTCTCCTCACTCCTCTCAAACACTCTAAACACATTCGTTCTTGAGTTTAAGCATTGATTCTGTTCGATTCAACAAGCGAAAAACAGGGTATAAATCTGAGATTACTCCCTAAAACATTTTTGACTCTACTTAATTCCTTTGTCACTTTTAATTTGACTAATTCTTATTGCAAGTTTCAATTAATCAACACAATGTAAACTCACTTTTTATTCAGTAAATAAGTAGGGCTAATGTTTCACTTTCGTTAATTTCATTGACCTTTATTTCATTACTATGTTTATTGTTGCTAGTCATTACTAACATTCTCTTGTGTTTTGTATACCATCCTTCAACGAATCGTTTTATTCGATTTAATCGTTTTATTCGATTTAAACTAACAAAATTTGATTGCCAGTGACAAGGTGAGGAGCGTACATATATTATATATGGTTTTTCATATTTATGTTTTTCTCATAGGAAGATGTATATATATTCTATCACACTTATATATTGCTTAACAAGACCAGAATTCAATTGCGTATCACATTAAGTCAATATAATCATGGAGCACCGGTTTCTTAAGCACCTTTAATATGACTAACTAATGAAGCGATCGCCTTGTCCATTATGAAGCATTGTTTGTACTAATATAACTCACCTAATAATATTTAGATAGCGCTTTCAAGATCAATTCAATAGGCTCTTTGACATTCAATTTGTTATGATTTATGAACTACAATGAGACCGAGTAGAGCCGCTACATGCGGCGGGATTGGTTACTATTCAA
>SNQN01002181.1:24566-49821 GCA_008642245.1 Bassia scoparia | reverse complement strand
TAAAACCGTGTAATAGGTTGAGTTTGTAGAAGTTAGGCGCAAAAACCCCTAAAAGCGCCCAAAATGGCCCTTTCACACCCCAAAGTGTAATTGTCGTGTCCAAACGTATCCAATCAAGACCTAGAAAGCTTAAGTGAACAAAATATGACATGAATGAGGTTTAAAGCCATGTAATAGGTTGAATTTGTAGAAGTTAGGCGRMAAAACCCTAAAAAACGCCCAAAATGACCTTTTTACGCCCCGAATTTTACTTGTCATGTCTTGACGTGTCCAATTAAGACCWAGAAAGCTTAAGTGAATAAAATATGACATGAATCATGTTTAAAACCGTGTAATAGGTTGAGTTTGTAGAAGTTAGGCGCGAAAAACCTTAAAAACGCCCAAAATGACCCTTTCACGCCCCAAACTGTACTTCTCGTGTCTAAACGTATCCAAGCATGACCTGAAAAGTTTAAGTGAATAAAATATGACATGAATGAGGTCTCAAATCGTGTCATATGTTGAGTTTGTAGAAGTTAAGCGTGAAAACCCTTCAAAACGCCAAAAATGGCCCTTTTACGCCCCAAATTGTACTTATCGTGTCTTAACGTGTCAAATCAAGACCTAGAAAGCTTAAGTGAATACAATTTGACATCAATGAGGTTTAAAACTGTGTAATAGGTTAAGTTTGTAGAAGTTAGGCGCGAAAACCCCTAAAATCGCGAAAAATGGCCCTTTCACACCCCAAAGTTTACTTGTCGTGTTAAAATGTGTCCAATTAAGACGTAGAAAGCTTAAGTGAATAAAATATGACATGAATGAGGTTTAAAACCGTGTAATAGGTTGAGTTTGTAGAAGTTAGGTGCGAAAAACCCCTAAAAACACCCAAAATGGCCCTTTCACGCCCCAAAGTGNGAGACCGAGTAGAGGCCGCTACATGCGGGCGGATTGGGTTACTGATTCAATCCGTACCATGTCCCCGAACCCACACTTTGGTTACTGGACCTATTTGTGGGGCCACTAGTTTGGCACCAATGTTTCGGGCGTCCGTGAATAACCTATATTGGCACGGTGGCGATCCCCTCAATTCGACAACACACCCCAACGCATTCACATGCGGACTCCATGGCTCAATTCCATGACACTGAAGCTGAGGTCACGCCCCCCTAAGGCGGGGCGAAGCCCTACACTACCGCAATTTAATGTCATTCGAAACCAAAAACAAGGTTAATGTAATAATTGTAATAATGTAAGTTTATTGAATTTCTCCTCAACTTCTTCAATATATTAACTCTGAGTATTTAGTTTTGGATATATGACTACTATTAACCGTGCGAATATTTTACTACGTTATGCAGGAACATGGCACCAAAACCTCGATGTGGGTCGAAAGACAAGGAGTAGTCCGACCATAGCCATCATTCTCCAGCCTATTCTTCAGCTCCGGCTAAGACTCAACCTCAGCCTGTGTCGATGCTYCCTCCGACGATGTGGCCTACTGGCTCCATGGAGGCCCTGCGTCCTAGAGAGCTCAGTCATCGTGCGGATTTGCAAAGGAGACGACCGGTGGTGTCTCCTTCGTTTTCTTCTCCTCGTTTGGTGGAAAACGCTGCAGCTCGTCACCTCGATTTTGGGGCGACATCTTTGCAGCCTCCTTCCAGGCTCCATCTTTCCGGCCTCCACCGTTTGTGCCTCATTCTACGGTGCCTCAGTCTACGGGTCAGCATCGTTTCATCCGTCCTCCGACCTTTTTTCCTTAGCCTACTCATGTGCCTCAGTCTACGGGTCAGCATCGTTTCATCGGTCCTCCGACTTCTCTGTCCCAGCCTACAAATGTGTCTCTTTCTACTCCGGCGCAGTATACTCCCTCCCAGACTACTCAGACAACTCCGACTGAGCCTATCCTCGATGCAGATTCTCGTGCGGGTGAGGCTTCTACGTCTACCACCCCTCTTGTTCGAGAAATTGACCCGAGTGGCCTATGGTGAGTTTTAAAGTTATTTAATTTTTTAATGTTTTGACTATTTGAATTAATTTYTGCTCATATCTATTAAAATCTATTTATGTTTTGGGTGCAAGGTTTCACAACCAAGATGTTGTTCGATCCATATCGTCCGTAATGAAGACCTACTTCCGACAGCCTTGGAGGAACTACTGTGAGGTCGATAGGGACATGAAGGATCATTGGTAGAGCATATGGAAGGTGAGGATGACAAACTTTTTACTTTTGAAAAACAAAACAATTGTTTTTTAAAAATATAATCTAATATATATGTTAACATATTTCATTGTCTTATGTCTATTGCAGAGAATGTATACATGGAGGATCATTGGTAGGGCACGGTGAAGAAGATGTAAGAAGAAAAGGTTACACTGCGTCTGAAAGACACATTCTACGGCCTAGTTAGGAAGACTAACGCCACCCTATGGCTTGGAGATGACTTGCTCCAAAAAACGAAGGACAGGCTGAAGGACCCAAAGTCCAAGAAAAAGTCGGCCCAGGCCAAGGCAAATAGGAGATGCGGCAACGCTAATGACCCCGCCCCTCCATCTCACTGTRAGGGTTCTGTCACAACTATTCATCGAGCTAAGCAATTGGTTAGTTTAATCTTTCATTTAAGTATTGTAAATACTCATTCGTTAAATTTTTTTTATATCATCTAACATATGGAAAAAAACAATTTGTGTTAGTTAAGTAGATGAAAGAAGGGAAGAAGCCTAATGCTGCAGAACTCTACCTTGACACACACTTCAAGAAGCAACCGGGCAAGAAACCACAACCGGTTAGTAAGAAGGACAAAAAAGTGATGGTAACGCTTTCTTCTTTGTTTACTTCGTATTTGATGCTTAGGGCAAAATTTCGGCTTATAATTAAGACGATGAGTATGAATAGGATTGCTTTTATATGATTTGCATTTGATGTTTAGGGTGGAATTCCGACTTAAAAGCCGATGAGTATGAATAGGATTTCTTTTATATGATTTGCATTTTATGATTAGGGCGGAATTCCGGCTTATAAGCCGATGAGTACGAATAAGATTGCTTTTGTTTACTTCATATTTGATGTTTAGGGTGGAATTTATGATTATAAGTCGATGAGTAAGAATAGATTGCTTCGAAAATGATTAACGAAATAATAGGTTGAGTTTGTAGAAAGTTAGGCGCAAAAACCTTTAAAAACACCCAAAATGGCCCTTTTGCTCCCCAAATTGACTTTCGTATCTTAACAAGTCCCAATCAAGACCTAGAAAGCGTAAGTGAATAAAATATGACATGAATGAGTTTAAAAAACCGTTGTAATAGTTGAGTTTGTAAGATAGGCGCAAAACCCTTATAAAAACGCCCAAAATGGCCCTTTTACGCCCCAAAATTCTACTTGCTGTCTTAACGTGTCCAATCAAGACCCTAGAAAGCTTAAGTGAATAAAATAATGACATGGATGAGGTTTAAAACCGTATGTTAATAGGTTGATTGTAGAAGTTAGCGCGAAAACCCTAAAAAATGCCCAAAATGGCGCCTTTCACGCACCGAAGTGTACTTTCGTGTCTTAATGTGTCCAATCAAGACCTAGAAATCATAAATGAATAAATATAACGACGATGAGGTTTAAATTTGTAATACGTTGAGTTTGTAGAATTAGGCAAAACCCTTAAAAACGCCCAAAAAGGCCTTTACGCCCCAAAATTGACTTGTCTTTCTTAACGGTCCAATCAAAAACCTAGCAAATCTAAGTGAATAAAATATACATGAATGAAGTTAAAACCATTAATAGGTTGAGTTTGTCGAAATTAGCGCGCGAAAACCCTTAAAAAACGCCCAAAAATGCCCTTTTACGCCCCAAAATTGTACTTGTCGGTATTACGTGTCAATCAAAACCAGAAAGCTTAAGTGAAAAATATGACATGAATGAGTTTAAAACCGTGATTAATAGTTGAGTTTGTAGAAGTTGGCGCGAAATTCCCTAAAAATGCCCAACAAAATGGCCCTTTCACGGCCCAAACGTACTTGTCGTGTCTAAACATGTCCAATCAAGCCTAGAAAGCTTAATAGTAAAAAAATGACTAGAATGAGTTAAAACCGTGTAATAGGTTGAGTTGGTAGAAGTTAGCGCGGAAAAACCCCTAAAAATGCCCAAAATGGCCCTTTCACGCCCAAAGTGTAATTGTCGTGTCTAAACGTGTCCCAATCAAGACCTAGAAATCTTTAAGTGAATAAAATAACACGATGAGGTTTAAAACTGGTTGTAATAGGTTGAGTTTGTAGAATTAGGGCAAAAAAAACCTTAGAAACGCCCAAATGGCCCTTTTACGCCCCAAATTACTTGTCTTGTCTAACGTGTCCAATCAAGACCTAGAAATCTAATGAATAAAATATGACATGAATGAAGTGAAAACCATGTAGTAGGTTGAGTTTGTCGAATTAGGCGCGAAAACCCTTAAAAACGCCCAAAAATGGCCCTTTACGCCCCAAATTTACTTGTCGTGTAACGTGTTCAATCAAGACCTAGAAAGCTTAGTGAATAAAATATGACATGAATGAGGTTAAAACCTTATATTTTAGTGAGTGTAGAAGTGGGCGCGAAATTCCCTAAAATGCCCCAAAATTGCCCTTCATGGCCCAAAGGTACTTGTCGTGTCTAAACGGTCCAATCAATACCTAGAAACTTAAGTGAATTAAAATATGACCAGAATGAGGTAAAAACCTGTCTAGGTTGATTGTGTAGAAGTTAGGCGCAAAAAACCCCTAAAAGCGCCCAAAATGGCCCTTTCACACCCCAAAGTAATTGTCGTTCCAAACGTATCCAATCAAGACCTAGAAAGCTTAAGTGAACAAAATATGACCATGAATGACGTTTAAAGCCATTGTAATAGTTGAATTTGAGAAGTTAGGCTTAAAACCCTAAAAAACGCCCAAAAATGACCTTTTACGCCCCGAATTTACTTGTCATTCTGTGACGTTGTCCAATTAAACCTAGAAAGCTTAAGTGAAATAAGAATATGACATGAATCATGTTTAAAACCGTGTAATAGGTTGAGTTTGTAGAATTAGGCCGAAAAACCTTAAAAACGCCCAAAATACCCTTTCACGCCCCAAACTACTTCTCGTGTCTAAACGTATCCAAGCATGACCTGAAAAGTTTAATGAAATAAAATATGACATGAATGAGTCTCAAATCGTTCATATGTGAGTTTGTAGAAGTTAAGCTGTAAAACCCTTCAAAACGCCAAAAATGGCCTCTTTACCCCCAAATTGTACTTATCTGTCTTAACGTTCGATAATCAAGACCTAGAAAAGCTTAAGTAAACAATTGACAACAATGATTTAAAACGCTGTAATAGGTAAGTTTGTAGAAGTTAGCGCGAAAACCCTAAATCGCGAAAAAAATGGCCCTTTCACACCCCAAAGTTTACTGTCTCGTTAAAATGTAGTCCAATTAAGACGTAGAAAGCTTAAGTGAAATAAATATTGACATGAATGAGGTTTAAAACCGGTAATAGGTTGAGTTTGTAGAATTAGGTGCGAAAAACCCTAAAAACACCCAAAATGGCCCTTTCACGCCCCCAATGAAGGTATTGCGTGTCTAAACGTGTCCAATCAAGACCTAGAAATTAAGTTGAATAAATATGACATGAATGAGGTTTAAAATCGTTTGATAGGTTGGAGATTGTAGAAAAGCACGAAAACCCTAAAAAACACCCAAAATGACCTTTTTACGCCCGAATTTTACTTGTCACGTCCTTAACGTCCAATCAAGACCTAGAAAGCTTAAGTGAATAAAATATGACATGAATCATGTTTAAAACTGTTAATAGGAGTTTTAGAAGTTAGCGCGGAAAACCCTTAAAAACACCAAAATGCCCTTTTACGACCCAAAATGTACTTTGTCGTGTATAATGTGTTCAATCAAAACCTAGAAAGTAAATGAGAATAAATATGACCATGAATGAGGTTTAAACCCGTTGTAATAGGTTAAGTTGTAGAAGTTAGGTGCGAAACCCCTAAAAAAATGCCTTAAATGGCCTTTCTCACCCCAAAGTGTACTTGTCGTGTCTAAAGTGTCCAATCATACCAAGAAAGTTAGGGAATAAAATATGACGAGAGAATGAGTATAAAACCGTTTTCTTGTAACAAGAGAGTTTGTAGAGTTAGGCGGAAACCCCTAAAAACGCCCAAAATGCCCTTTCGCCCCAAAGTGTAATTTCGTGTCTAAACGTGTCCAATCAAGACCTAGAAAGCTTAAGTGAATAAAATTTGACATCAATGAGGTTTAAACTGATGTAATAGGTTAATTGTAGAATTAGCCGCGAAAACCCCTAAAATCTCGTTAAAAATGGCCCTTTCACACCCCAAAGTGTACTTGTCGTGTTAAAATGTGTCCAATTAAGACGTACAAAGCTTAATGAATAAAATACGACATAATGAGTTAAAACCGTTTTGTAAAGGTTGAGTTGTAGAAGTTAGTGCGAATAACCCTAAAAACACCCAAAATGGCCCTTTCACCCCCAAAGTGTAATGTCGTGTCTAAAACGGTCCACAATCAAGACCTAGAAAGCTTAAGTGAATAAAATATGACATGAATGAGGTTTAAAACCGTGTAATAGGTTGAGTTTCTAGAAGTTAGGCGCGAAAATCCTTAAGAATGCCCAAAATGGCCCTTTTACGCCCCAAATTCTACTTGTCGTGTCTTAACGTGTCCAATCAAGACCTAGAAAGCTTAAGTGAATAAAATATGACATGAATGAGGTTTAAAAGCGTGTAATAGGTTGAGTTTGTAGATGTTAGGCGCCAAAATGCTTATGAATGCCCAAAATGGCCCTTTTACGCCCCAAATTGTACTTGTCGTGTCTTAAGGTGTCCAATCAAGACCTAGAGAGCTGAAGTGAATAAAATATGACATGAATGAGGTTTAAAACCGTGTAATAGGTTGAGTTTGAAGAAGTTAGGCGCGAAAACCCTTAAAAACGCCCAAAATGGCCCTTTTACGCCCCAAATTGTACTTGTCGTGTCTTAACATGTCCAATCTAGACCTAGAAATCTTAAGTGAACAAAATATGACATGAATGAGGTTGAAAACCATGTCATATGTTGAGTTTGTAGAAGRTAGGCACGAAAACCCTTAAAAACGCCCAAAATGACCTTTTTACGCCCCAAATTGTACTTGTCATGTCTTAACGTGTCTAATCAAGACCTAGAAAGCTTAAGTGAATAAAATATGACATGAATCATGTTTAAAACTGTATAATATGTTGAGTTTGTAGAAGTTAGGCGCGAAAACCCTTAAAAACGCCCTAAATGGCCCTTTTACGCCCCAAATTGTACATGTCGTGTATTAACGTGTTCAATTAAGACCTAGAGAGGCTTAAGTGAATAAAATATGACATGAATGAGGTTTAAAACTGTGTAATAGGTTGAGTTTGTAGAAGTTAGGCGCGAAACCCRTAAAAACGCCCAAAATGGCCCTTTTACGCCCCAAATTGTACTTGTCGTGTCTTAACGTGTCCAATCAAGACCTAGAAAGCTTAAGTGAATAAAATATGACATGAACGAACTTTAAAACCATGTAATACGTTGAGTTTGTGGAAGTTAGGCATGAAAACCCCCTAAAAACGCCCTAAAAGAGCTCTTTCACGCCTCAAAGTGAAGTTGTCGTGTTTAAACTTGTGCAATCAAGACCTTGAGAGATTAAGTGAATAAAATATGATATGATCGAGCTTAAAAACCGTGTAATAGGTTGAGTTTGTAGAAGTTAGGCAAAAAAACCCCTAAAAACGCCCTAAAATTTGCATGTCATGAATGTCATTTTGTTTTTATTWYGAATTGTTTCAACTAACTCTATAATTTGCAGGAAAAATATACTCAGAACCTTTCTGAGTCTCAAGCTAGTGACTCACCACCGGATCCCAACGAYGTCTTCTTTGAGACGGTCGGTGGGTTTCGGAAGGGTGAGGTTCATGGGTTCGGTAGAGATGGAGCTTCTCTCTATTATGAGAAAAGCTCGCGCGGCACGGCGGATCAGGCTTTTCTCCATCGATTTCCGCTCAGATTACATAATTGTCTCAGGAAAGACAGCCAGCGGGATTAGGAGCAACAGCGTCTAGCGGAGCAGCTGAGCCAGCGGGACGAGGAGCAACGTCGTCAAGTAGAGAAGATAAACAACAGGATGCATATATGGAGTAGATGAAGGCGCAAARGGACGCTTTCATGAGGCAGTTCGGCGATCCGCCTCCCTTTCATGGACGCTTCTCCAACGACCGCACAGACGATTCTGGTGGTTCTGGAGCCTTCGTACCGTCATAGCAGTTCTTAGTTAGAGTTGGATTTATTTTATCGTACTTTGTTATTTGTWACATTTTCACTTGAAAATTTTAGAAACTATATAAAGTTAATCATGCATGTAATACAACTTYTTTATATCTAATATAAAACTTAATTTTTATATCTATTTATTCTATTTTTCTTTAATATTTATTTTTATTTATTTTTATATTACATTTACGGGAAAAAAATAGGTGAAAAAACGCACGACCTATTTATAAAAAAAACAAGGATAACATTTTAGCGACCGAATTTTCGGTCGCTAATTACATATTCCCTCCAAATAAATTGAGGGAAATTATAATTAGCGATCGACTAGACTATCTGTCGCTATTAGCGACCGAATTTTCGGTCGCTAATTATAATTTCCCTCCAAATAAATAGAGGGAACTTGTAATTAGCGACCGATAGTCTAGTCGGTCGCTATTAGTGACCGAATTTTCGGTCACTAATAACGAGGGAAAAGGCGACTTACATTAGCGACCGAAAATCGGTCGCTAATGTCAGTCGCCCGCGCATCTTTTTCTTATTGTGAACCTTCACAAACACAAGGGGAAATAATCTAGTAGCTAAAGAACTCAAAAGCAAAAGTATTAACAATACCTACAAAAAGTTGCAAAAACGAAAATCAAGCAAAACTAATAGCAAACAACAAAAACAATTGAAATCTAAGTAAAGAAATGGAATTACCTCGAAATTTTAGGTCGAAAGCATATAAAGATTGTAAGATTTCAGCAAGAAATGAAGATTCTAGGGCTAATTGAAGAACTTGAAGCTACACTCTAATGGTGATTGAAGGAAGAAGAAGAAGATGAAAAAGAAATCTGAAACTTTACTCTCTAATTCTATTCTCTACTCTATGCTATTTGTCTCTTAGTTTCTCTCTCCTAAAACTATATATACAAAGCCCAAAATACACGCTCATATATATAATTACAAGTTTACCATTACTAATTTACACATGTGCTTAAAAGCTTCCTCCAAGTCAAGTCAATAGGTCAAGAGTCAACGTTCAGGAGGTGCCACATAGGCGCGTGCGGACGCGCGTGCGAGAGAGGACGTGCGTGCGGACGCGCGTGCGAGAGAGGATGCGCGTGCGACGCGCGTGTGTAGTAGAGGAGGTGCGGACGTGCCTAAAACGCTTCTGGAAAGGCTGCAAGCGCGGATAGGTGGGGCGCGTGCAGAGGCACGTGCGACCTCAAGAGACGCATGCGGACGCGCGTGCGAACCTGGGACGCGCGTACACGCCTAAAATTGTTCTGGAAGGGAGGTGGTCTGTGCAGGCGCGTGCAGGATGCGCGGGCAGAGGCGCGTGTAACCATGGGACGCACATGCGGACGCGTGTGCAAAACCAAGGAGGCGCATGCGCGCCTAAAACCATTCTAGAAGTGAAGGAGTTCCTGCAGGCGCGTGCCATGCACGCGCGGGCAATGAGAGGACGCGCGTGCAACCCTAGGCTGAGCTACTCAACTTCGAACGGCCATAACCTCTTGCTCGGTGATCGGATTGTATCTTGTAATATACCGTTGGAAATCCCTTGGTGTCTACTTTCCAATGGAAAAAGTCTTACTTGCAAATTCAAAGTATACCAAAAGATATGGCTGAAAAAATATGTAAGAGAAAACGTTCACAAACAAACCAACAAGTTGGAAAGCTTAAAACCAACATGTGCACATCTAGGAAACTTGCAAAGTACTCTCAAAGCTTGCAATTGAGTGTACAAAGATAGAAAAGGAGAGAAAACTAAAGAAAAACCTATAAAAACCACTKAAAACCAACAAAGCTTTGCAAAACTAAACAAAGTGGAAATCTAACCAAAAGGTTAGTGAAATGATATCGAAAACACACATAATGGCCAAAATAAGGAAGAAATAAGTTCCTAAATGTGACCATTTTTGGCACTTATCAACTCCCCCCAACTAGGACCTTTGCATGTCCTCGATCAAAGTAAAGCAAAGCAAAAGAAAAAAAAAAGACAAAAACTATACAGTAACTCACTTTCGTAGGAATCACGATCACTTTTAGCAACTAGTCACAAGCCCTTTAAACCCTCAAATCGCTAAGAAGGACGAGGAAGGTCTCGTGATGGTTTCCAAAGAGAAGACCCACAACTCCATAAATAAGAAGGAATCAAGGCAAAGGTTTTCAAAAACACAAAGAACACAAGAGGAAGAACAAAAACAAAAAGAAAAAGAAAAAGAAAGAAACAAAAAGTGTGATTTGGATTGGATTCCTTGGACTTAAGGGACGCTAATAAGGAGAAAGGATGTCCCCCCAACTAGAAATCAAAGATAAGTCAAATAGATATCACAAATTGTGTGCAACTTTCAAAGCTTGCAATAAATCAAGTCATTCTACTCTCTCCCTCTCTCCAAAGCGAGCCTCCTTGGCCTCAAGTTGACCAAGCTTGGTGACAACACATAACTCAAAGTAAGAGCTCAAAGAATAGCATAGAGAGATTTCAAGAGTAAGGTTTTAGCATATTGCACTACACATCCAAAATGAAGAATTGTGACTCTCTCCACCTTTTGTGACTCAACTCTCAAGGTCAAAGGACTTTCCGGGTTGTAATGCATTAGCTAAAGGATGGGTGAGGATAGATGTATTTGGCTTGTGGTGGTATGCCTATACAAGTGAAGTACAAACACAAAACCAAACTTTGGGGATTGAGGTGCCCCAATTTAAAAAACTCACACACTTGGGAGGCAAGTTTATAGCACACTTGATTTCTCCCACACTAAACACTATACTTGAATTATTTTTCCCAAAGTGCAGATTTTTTGATTTTTTGGAATTTTTTTGTTTTTTTTTTTTTTTTTTTTTTTTCAATGCACTTGGGAATACACTTTGCAATACTATTGCATTTCACTTACACACTTTACAACACTTTGAGGCTTTATACACATGGCCTTACACAAACTCAACAACCACACTTCACTTGTCTTCTAAGGGTCAAAATATGTGAAAATTCYGCTAAGTGGCACGTAATGTGGCTAACAAGGATAGGAAAGCCCAAAGGGTGTCCAATGGTAAACGAAAACCCAAAATTATTCCCAAATACATATGTGGAAAAAGAATTAAAAAGGTAAATGGAAAAGAGAAAAATAATTTGAACCCATTACCCGAAATGAATGCCTTATCACTCCTCATGTAGTTCGATCTAGATCTCGAAAAGTCACAACAAATAGTCAAAAGGACGTTTCTCGTGGAAACTCTCGTTTTTTTGTGGAATTTTGACTTGTATGTGCCTACTTGGCTCTAAAAGGACTCACAGAACTCACAAGGTCTCAAAGTAAGCACAAAAATCATTAAGCAAGGCTTCCTATCATGCATTAAGCTACTCCCTGCTTGGCTAGAAAGCTCTCTACCTAGAAAGAATCACATGGCATGCTTTTAAAGCGTGCCAATCAAAAGAATTCCTAGGAAGAGAGTTTCATGACACGGATTTGAAAAGGATAGTGATTTTGAAAAAATTAGACCCTGTTAGACTCTTAGTTGGGAAGAAAATGAGTTACTTAAAACTCAAATCCCATCCAAATCCATCACACAAAACATAATTTACCACTTTGCCTTGAAAACCAAAAGAAATAAAAAGAAAAGAAAAGAAAAGAAAAGAAAGGAAAAAGAAAAAGAAAAAGAAAAGAAAATCTTTTTTGCCTTTTTGCATTTTTCTATTTTTTTGTGATTTTTCCAGCTTTGCAACTAAAAACTCAAAAAGCACATAACACATATTTACAAGCACAACAATAAATAGCAAAAATCCTAGGAAAAAGAAAACAAAAACTTGGAGATACAATATACACTACAATCCTTATCATCCCCTTATTAACTCCAAATCAACTTGACCGAAGTCAAGGACACTACAACTGAACCTCAAGGGGGAATCCAACAACCGCCGTGCAAACAAATGTAATAAAATCTCCGTATGGACAACCCTTATGATGCCGCAAGCACATAATCCCAACTAATAGTATCTCCAAGTATAAAAGAAAACCCTAGAATCTAGCCACATAATTTACAATAAATAAAGAGGTGGAGTTAGAGGAGACTTACAAAGCCGCTTCCAAACCAAAATATGCATGCATAAGAGCCCCAAAACTGGGCTCACAACCAAGCTACGGCTCCAATAAGCAAAAACCAACTCCAAACACAATAAAACAATATAATACAAAACAAATATACAATCTATACAATATAAAAAATATATACAACCAAGCAACAAAAGTGACGCATTTGTGGAACTCTCCCCCCCAATTAGAATGGAACTCTGTCTCGGAGTTCAAAAAGTAACCAAAAGGGAAGGCAAAGTTAAAAAAATACGCACTAGTCTCGATCTTGCTTATCCTAGGACCGGGGGTGGTGGAGGTGGTGGTGGAATGAGAGGCCACCCATACTGGTCAAACCCTTCCGCAAGTTGAGTATCCTCGGTGTAAGTGCGGCTTGGGTCCCAATCATAGCGGAGGGTGGAAGCAGGACCATGTGATTCCCAACCACCGTAGTAGTTGGGAGGAAAATTATAGTATGGATCGGTCCTCCTATCACGTCCCGCCGCTACGGGATCATAGGGATAAGCAAGATCCCCTCTAAATTCACATCCTCCCATTTGTTGATAATCATAGGGAGGCACGACACGGTACCCGGGAGCGTTGGGATCCAACGTTCCCGGGCCTTCCCAAAAAGGGTAAACTCCCCCCTCATGGACAATAGCATTGCCATCATCATCCTCCATCTCCAGGGTCCAATTTGGGCGGGGACCCAATTGGACTAGGGAGTTAGGATAGTTGAGGTAAGGAGGGATAGTACCCTCATCCACATTCCTCTGGAAGTTGTGAAACTCCGAGTAGGTAGGGGTGGCGAAAACCGTCTCGTTCGCCCTATGTAGCCTATCCARATTAGTAGTTAAATCTTTAAATTTTTTCAGAAAATCCTCGGGTAGGCTAATAGCAAGAGGAGTGGGAGTAGAAMAAGTAGGAGGGTTAGAAGACGTACCTCCCTCCGTGTCGAAGGGGGTGCTAGGTCGCTGCTTCGGGCGGCGTTGCTGTGGTTGTACATAAGGGAGGTCCTCGTCCTCTTGTTGTTGTTGTTGTTGTTGTTGTTGTCGTTGAAGCTCCTCGGGGGTGGGTGATGGAGCGGTGTTGAGCGAGGTCGCTCCAAATGGGAGTGGAGGGATGGGGCGAACGCCCTGTTGGGCACCCATACGAGCCTCATGTTCGTGCCCATAGAGGTCCTCCACCGGTATAATCTCCATGGGGGTCCTCCACGGGCGTTGGTCGTTGGCGGGAGGGCGGGTCATCCTCTCACATGGGAGTTGGCACCAAGGGATGCCTTGTACCTTCCAAATGTCTTTCCTACTATCATAATAATGTAGGAATTTCATCCGTAAGCATTCGTCCCTATCCAAGTAAGCATGAGTGGATAGAGGAATGAGCCCGGCATAGAATTCCCGGTTCATTAAAATCTGGAATGCTATCAAGGAAATCAAACCACCACATTGGATGGTTCCCATGTTGCCCTCATTGTGTGTTATCCGATGATAGTGCTCCGCCCAAATAAACCCCCAGTTGATCTTAWTTTTGGGCTCGGTGGGGTTGAAATATTATGGCCCATAGATGGCCCTCCATACCACATAGAGTTCCACCGCCGTAATCTTCCCCAATTCTTGTCTAGAATAGAAAACGGGGGCAAAGATGTGGTGGATGTAGCGGATCCCCGCATAAATGATCTTAGAGGAGTGAGAATTGTTGTAGAAATACTCAACTCCCCGAGTGATTTCCCTCCAAAAGGGTTGTTGCTTGAACCCCCGAACAAGACCATAGTTTCTCAAGTTCTGAATTTGGGCCGAAGGATCGAACCCCAATAGTTGGTTGACTTGCATTATGGTCTACCCATAGGACTTGTTGAACATCCTAAAATTAACCATGTGTCTCTCCTCATTGAAAGAGAAGCTCGCCATAAACTCCAAGGTGAGCTTTGGATAGGTGAGGGGAGGAAGAATGGCCTCAGGATCGTCCTTGAAAACACTTGCAACATACTTGGTCGGGAATCGCACATTGAAAAGTGCCTCAAGCCCGACATTAGCCAAATAGGACTCCACATGAGCTGTTATGCCAAACTCCTCACAAGTGGGAGGATGACAAAACGAGGTAGTGTTGWTTTTCCTCGTCTTGAATGTATTGAGCTTGGCCAAATACTCGCCGGAAGCCCGGATATCATAGTTCCTAGGCTCGATCGGCCTTGTGGAGTTGAGGTCATCCTCCTCCTCTCTTGGAGGACGGGAGGAGGAAGGCCCATTGGTGGTCCTAGCCTTTTTTGWTGACTTTCGGCTAAAAATGTTAAGTCTTGACATGTTGGTTTTTGAGTAGCTACAATCAAATTCGGAAGTCAAGCATATTAGTCAAGGGTAATAAGAGAAATCAAGCAACTCACCAACCAACTRRCTCAAATGCTAAGTTAAGTCAACAACAACCCTTAGCATAACAAGGACCATTAAATAAATAAATAAACAAAATAAAATAAATAAGTAAAACTTAATAATTAAACTTTCCTAAAAATGAAATTTTCTTTTAAAATTAGCTCAAAACAACATAATTCAACATATAAATTCATACTCAATCAAAAACAAGAACCATGGAGCATACTAATACAGGTCCAAGTTAAAGAGGCAAAAATCAAAAATTCACTCCCTTATATTTTTTATTATGGCAAAATGAATATTATTTTTTTCGGATGTTTAACAAAACCCCAATTTATTTTCTCTCTTGTTTTTTTAAATTGTCCTATGTATTCTAAAGGGAGTAGAAATTGAACTTGAACTTGAATTAGCATACAAAATTGAGCATGAACTTACATATTGAATATATGCAAAAATTTAAACTAATTAACAATAATCAAACACACTCATCAAAGGTATAACACAAATTCAAACCCTAAATTACATAAACTTTACTTAAATCCACTTCAAAAATAATTACTCACTTGAACAAACAACCAAAATCACATCAAAAATCAACAAACTTCACAAATAAACAAATATACCCAAATATATAACAATCCTAAACAGATTGAAAAATCATGGAAAAACTTGCAAAAATAACAAACCAAGCATCCAAATTCAATAACAATTCCCAAAATTGATTTAAAGAAATGAGTAGAGAATGTTACCAAGCTTGAACACCAAAAACGTGAGTGATTTGTTAGTCCACAAGCAAAAACCACAAAAATGCAAAATGCCCAGAAATGAAAATTAGTTGAGGGTAAATGTAGAGGATGGAAAATTGTGAAGTTTGGTGAAAATTTGGAAGGATTTGGTGAAGAAATGAGTGAGTTATGGAGGATTGAAGTTAGATGAAAATGAGTAAAAATGGTGTTTTGGTTTGAGTTTGAATGTAAGGATGAGTATGAATGAGAAAATGAATGAATGAAAATGAAAGAAAGGAAAGAGATAAGAAAAGAAAGAGGGGAAGGGGGGAGCCGTGGGGGGGTGAGTGGGGTGGGTGGGGCCGGGTGGGGGGTGGGGTTGGGGGAAAATAAAAAGAAAAAGTAAAAAGGAAAAGGGGAAAAAGGAAAGAAAAAGAAAGAGGAAAAATGTGGGAAATTTTTTTTGAGAGAAATAAACTCTTTTTGTACTCCCACAAAATTGTAAAAGGCTCATTGAGCTCTTATTTTCTACTTTTCCCTCGTTTATTTTCAAATATTTGGGACCCTTTGAAACTAAAGGCCCCAAATTAAAAATAAAACCAACAAAACACCACCAATATCCCTTGAAACAACCACCAAAGGCACCAAACGCATACCAACACACAACCTCTAAAACCCAAGAACTCCTCCAACCAACCTCCTAAACACAACCAAAACAAAAGGCTAAAAAGGTATTAACCTTAGCCAAGCCATAAACCAAAAATCACAAACAAGCACATAACCAAAAATCAAGTCACACATACATTCCAAGCACACAAACAAAAGTACAAAAACACAAACAAAACAATTAGGCCTTAGTGAGTGGCCTAAACACAAACACAAAGAGGAAATAGGCCGAAGCCCTCGGGGTGCCTCCCGGAAGCGCTTCTTTAACGTCACTAGCTTAAAGCATTCACCCCCATCAAGGGGGATCTTTTAGTACCAACAATCGAAGAAGTGCACTAGGCACTTGAGCACATCCATCATGTAGTAATATCAAAGAATCATCAAGAGAAATTTTCGAAGAGAATTAAGCACTCCTCAAGTACTCATAGGGGATATTTTCTTTGCTATTGCCATTCCAAACCCTAGAGACTTGAACCAACTCAGGAGTGCCCAAATTGAACACTTTATTATCTGTAGACCGTGGGCCAACCCCGCGGGGGGGCTGCTTGGGTCTACATCGATGTGTGTGTTGTGGGCTTGAGCCACAGAATCCGCACGTGAGTGCGTTGGGGGAGTGTTGTCGAGTAAGGGGATCGCCACCGTGCCTATAAAGGTTAATCACGGACGCTCGAAACATTGGTGCCAAAACAATGACCCCACGTTCTGATCCAGTAACCAGTTCGTGGGTTCGGGGACATGGTACGGATTGAATCTTTGACCCAATCCGCCCGCATGTAGCGGCCTCTACTCGGTCTCATTGTGATTCCATTCAAACGCGATTATTGGATGCACACAACTTACATATTCAAAACCTTATTAGCGCACTAGTCCTAAAAGTTACTACAAAAATAGATTTCTATTATGCACAAACAACTACCTAGCCTAGAAAAGGTGATCACTTGATGTTAATCAATATTAATATGGTGCCTAAAAAAACGGGTGTCCATAATTATCTGACTTTAATGTGATTCACATAATTTCTCGGTCTTTATTAAAGAGCAGACGAAATGCAATACAAAACATATATACAATATGCATATACAAATATACATCGTCCTTACTATTTCTATTATGCACAAACAACTACCTAGCCTAGAAAAGGGATCACTTGATGTTAATCATATTAATCACGGTGCCTAAAAAAACGGGTGTCCATAATTATCTGACTTTAATGTGATTCACATAATTTCCGATCTTTATTTAAAGAGCAGACGAAATGCAATACAAAACATATATACAATATGATATACAAATATACTCGTCCTTACCTTGTCGCTGCAAAAAACAAATTGTTAGAAAAATATAATAAATATAATGATAGCGCCTTTGATCGATCCGCTAAACAAATCAAACAAACATGTAATAATTGATGAAGAAAGCGCCTCGTTAAAGCTTGCTATACAATTGCAAAGAAGACGTTAGTAATGACAAGCAAACATTAATGACCAACGAGAAAATGCGGAGACATTGGAGTTAATGAAAATGAAAACAACCAAAAAGTGATGAATAATCCTACATATTTACATGAAGCGATTAAAAAGTGGTGTTCTACATTTATTAGTTGAATTGAGACTCGAATGGTTATTAATCAAGTGTAGAAGAAGCGAAAATGAGGTTTTGGGTGAGTAACCTCAGATGTATACCTTGATTTCGCTCGTTGATTTGTTTTAAAAAGACGTATTAAGAACGTATTTGTGTTTTTAGTGGTGAGAGAGTATGAGTAAGAGAGCAAGAGAGTATGCGAGCTAGCAACGTATGCCGTGTCCCCGGAATATGAGATCGTAAGAGTGTATTATAGGCGCAAACAACCAAAAAAAAAGAGCATATATACGCTCAAACGAGCGTATATATGCTCAGAGGAGCGTATATATGCTCTCCTAAGCGTATATACGCTCGCCTGAGCATATATACGCTCGCCTGAGCGTATATACGCTCAGAGGAGCGTATATACGCTCAGTTGGGTGTATATACGCTTGAAAATTCGGAATCTTCCTTTGATCTTGAGCATATACGATCCAAGGAGCGTATATACGCACAATGGGGCGTATATACGCTCAATGGGGCGTATATACGCTCAGTTTGTGCGTAGATACGCTCACGTATTCTCAATATTATCTCATGTATTCTCAATATTATACGAAGATTTTCCGATTCTCTTTAGATTTTGCATGAACCTAGACACTTCATATGCAAGAAATACGGTTCTAGAGGGTTCTAGAATTTTCCAAGTATTTTTTGGGTATTTCTAAAGTATTTTCTGATTTTTCTATGTATTTCTCGCGTATTTTGATTTTTTAAATATTGTAAAATTCATAGAAAATTATAGAAAAATCAGAAAAATAATCTAAAAATATTGGTGAACTCACCAATATAATTTATTTGAAAAATCCTAAAACCAAATAGAAAATTTTAAAAAATAAAAGAAAATACTTTTTGCCTCTTATTTGACCTTCGGCACATGATTATGAGCTTGACTTCACATATTTCGAGCTTTTCACGAGTTCAAATGCGTCTTTTAYAAACAAATCGATCCCGAAACGTGATATGTCTCATCATCGGTTACTCATTTGGGGAGACACATTTAGGTGTCTACACCATCCATCTCGACACTAGGAAGTGGAGATTCGCATGAGGCATCATGAGCCTTGATCTTACCCTTGCATTCTTCAAGTTGCTCCATATGGGGACTTTGCATAACGCCACAACCTACTTTTGGCCACAAAGTCACACTAGAAAATATAGGGTTAGCATCAAGCATACTACTAAGCATATCACAAGGATGAGAGGGACAAGAAACCATGTTGCATTTGCCTCCATGTGGCCTAATAACCTTTTTCTTCCGAAAAGTCACCTTGTCCTTGCCCACCGTGAAGCTTATCGTGCCTTTCTTGACATCAATACAAGCTCCGGCGATGGTTAGGAAGGGTCTTTCTAAGATCGAAGATATGTCCGAGTTGCTAGCCACATTGAGGACCACAAAATCATTTTTGAACATATGGCCCTTCTTACCAACCTTAAGTAGTACGTTTTCGGCGACCCCAACCGGGACTCGGTTGGTGCCGTCCGCAAAATGTACCGTGGTGGAGGTGGGCTTAAGTGTGGTGAGGCCAAGTTTTTGAAAGACCGGGTAGGTCATAACACTTATGGTCGCCCCCAAGTCACATAAAGCATCCTTAACAAGGATGTCATTTATGGTACATGGGACGGAGAAAGTYCCCGGATCCTTGAGCTTCTCCGGGATCTCACGCGGAGGCTCAACCTTAGGCTTGACCTTACCTTTTTGCCCCTTGTTTTCACCTTCTCCTAAAATCTTGGAGAAGTTGGGCATCTCACTCTTGGCTCTATTTGGAGGCATTTGAGAATGATGGTGTTGAAGCATTTGGAGGAATTGACCGAACATAGATTCTAGGAATCTCTCCGGGTTTTGCAATTCACTTATAACCCTAAGACTAGAAGGGTCTTGCCCTTTGCTAGGCTCACCTTCCCCTTTAGCCTTACCCTTCCTCCTAGCACTCCTATTCTTCTTCTTTCTCTTTTTCCTCTCCAAAGCCCCAACTTTCGTTTCACTCATTCGATCAACCTCTCCATCGTTGACCGCCTTAACCTCCTTGGGCTCCTCACTCTCTTCAACTTTTTGTTTCTTTACACTCTCCCCTTGTTCACTTTCCTTTTCCTCATGGACCTTCTCACCAAATGGCTCCTTAATAGCCTCACCCTTCACCTCCATTTTCTCACCAACTCCCTCATCCTCATTTGATCTCATCATATGAACCCCATCATTCTTTGAGGTGTTTGATTGTGAGGGTTGGATGTATTTTGGGGTTTGTTGGGCAAGGTTGGCCATATTCCCCTCAAGAGCCTTCAATTTAGCTCTAAACTCTTGTTTGTCCTCCTTCGGGAATGCTTCCTCTTGAGGGTGTTGGATGATAGGTATGTTTTGGGTTTGAGTAGGGTGAGGTTGAAAATTGGTTTGATTTTGAGAATTGTTGAAATGGGGTGGAACTTGACTTCCCCTTGGCCCCATATATTGCCCTTGCATACCCCCTTGGAAATTAGGGTGTTGGTAGTAGGCACTTGGTTGGGTTGCTTGAAATGGGGGTTTGAGCTTGGGAATTTGCATACCCACCATGGTTACCTTAGTACCCATAATTTGAGCCATTCCCCCTAAACCCTCCTTGCCATTGTTGATTTGGGATTTGGTTATCAATACTGTAACCTTGGTTAACAAAGTTTTGGTTTTGATAACCAAACCCTCTTTGGGTGAATTGCCTTTGGTTACCAAACCCGTTTCCTCGTTGGGGATTAAAAACCCTTTGGCTGGATGCGTTTTGTTAACCAAAGACATTTCCTCCTTGGCTTGGTTGGTTGTAAGGGGCCCTCATAGGCCCATAAGAATTGGGGTTAGGGTTTCCTCCCATCCGAGGTCTTGCCCCATTGTCACCCGTCAAGAGACATTGTTCAAAGTCATATTCATAGGGTAACTCATCAACAAAACAATCATCAATTAAAGAGACGTTTTGAACATGACAATAAGAAGAGAGATGATCATAAGCACCACAATTGCTACAAAACATGACACCTTGAGGCATAGATTTATAAACTTGGGGCTTGGACTTACTTTAGACCTTTAATAGGGTGGGTGGAGCCGCTTGAGAGGAGGAGATTCCCCCCGTCTCAATGGACTTCTCCACTATGGCCTTGATGTCTTCTAGTAGTTTCACAACTACCTCGCCTTCACCTAGAGAGTGGAAAGTGCCCTTAGCTTGCCTCGAGGGAGCCCTTTCCCCTTCTTTCCATGTCGCATAGTTATCCATAATCTCTTCAATGATGCCTTCTATTTCATCCTCACTTTTGTTCATGATCGGACCGCCCGCTCCGGCATCCAAACTAGTTTTGCTTGTGTTATTAAGCTCCATGTAGAACGTTTGATAGAGCAACCATTTGGGAATACCGTGATGTGGACACTCCCTTTGGTATTCCTTAAATATCTCATCAACTCTTTGGCTAAACCCTTTCAACTTAGCTCGAATCTCCACCGTCTTTCTATGAGGATAAACTTTGTGTAGGAATGCCTTAGTGGTCTCTTCCCACGTAGTCAATGAGTTTGGCCTAATCTCAAAGTTCCCATCGATATTAGGTAACACAATCGCCTTCGTTGTCGCATAGGAGCCGGGGGTCCCTAGATCCTTAATTGGTCGATCTTGCCATTGTCTCTTCGTTCTCAAAATCCTCAACCTCTTTTTCACTTTCACTTAACTCCTCAAATTCCTCTTCACTATCTTTCTCCTCTCTGCTTTCGAACCCATCTTTCTAAACTTCCTAATCTTCCTCAAATTCCTTTCAATCTCGAGGTCAAAAACAAGTGGCTCTCTACTTTGCATGAAATGTAAAATGCTCGAAATGAAACAAGATCAACTTCAAGTGAAGTTGGAAAATCTTTTTGGATTTTTTTTTTAGAAAAAGTAAAKAAAAACCAAGCTAGACTCGTATAGACTTAAACACCTCGCCTCCCCGGCAACGACGCCAATTTGATGGGTGCCGGCTAGGGTCGTTTGGTGAAAACTGAACCGGACACTCTCAAATACTATTTATAATCCGATACCATTAACTATACACAAGTATAGTAGTAAGTAAGGGGTCGATCCATTGGGAAGGAATCAAAAAGTGTCTAAATCCGAACATAACTAGCTTGGCAAGTAAACATACTTTGAGAAGGGGGAATTTGAATTAAGACTAGCTAATGCAAACACTTGAAATAAGCTTTGGGAAAACAAATACTCTAAATACCTAGGAGATACTAGTGTCACCTTCTATAGTTAAGGATAATTCCAATCAAAGTATGTGTTCTACTCCATCAAAAAGGGTGACTACAATCATGGTTTGGATATTTGATTAATATCATTTCCCAAGTCAATTAACCCTCTCAATCCAAGTTCAAACCCAAGTCCCCTCAAGTTCTTACTAGAATTGAACAATCAAGAATCAAACCAATTCCCAAGTCAATCCTCACAATCCCTTGCAAAGGGTTAAATCAAGCACCTCTCACCCCACAAACAATGGGTGGCCAAATCCAAAGCAAGAAGGTTTGAGAAATCACAATTCAAGGCAAATATGGTGATTGGAGAGAACAAATTATATCATCTTGGCATTGAAATGATTATAGAAGGGACTTCTAGCTCTRCTAAGCTACTACACTACTCACACAACATGTTTAGAACTTGAATAACAAGAAAAACAAAGGAAAACCATGAATAAGAAGCCATTAAAGCAAGGAATTGTAACAACAAAAAGGGTTTCAAAAAAACTACTCAATACTACTCCAAATCAAGCAAAACAATAGCCAAAACCTTCACAAACACAAGGGGAAACATTCTAGTAGAAAAATAACTCAAAAGCAAAAGTATTAACAAAACCCACAAAAAGTTGCAAAAAGGAAAAATCAAGCAAAACTAATAGAAAACAACAATAAAACTGAAATCTAAGTAAAGAAATGGAATTACCTCGAAATTTTAGGTCAAAAGCATATAAAGATTGTAAGATTTCAGCAAGAAATGAAGATTCTAGTGCTAATTGGATAACTTGAAGCTACTCTCTAATGGTGATTGAAGGAAGAAGAAGAAGATGAAAAAGAAATCTGAAATTTTACTCTCTAATTCTATTCTCTACTCTATGCTACTTGTCTCTTAGTTTATCTCTCCTAAAACTATATATACAAAGCCCAAAATACAAGCTCATATAATTATAAGTTTGCCATTACTAATTTACACATGTGCTTCAAAGCTTCCTCCAAGTCAAGTCAACAGGTTAAGAGTCAACGTGCAGGAGGTGCCATGTAGGAGCGTGTGGATTCACGTGCCGACGCACGTGCGAGGGGGGATGTGCGTGTAGAGCAGAAGAGGTGCAGATGTGCCTAAAACACTTTTGGAAAGGCTGCAGGCGCGAACAGATGGGGCGCGTGCAAAGGCGCGTGCAACCTCAGGAGGCGCACGTGTTCAAAACCTTGGAGGTGCGTGCACGCCTAAAACGATTCTGGAAGTGAAGGAGTTCCTGCAAGCGCGTGCCATGCACGCGCGGGCAAAGAGAGGACGCGCGTGCAACCCTAGGCTGAACTGCTCAACTTCGAACGACCATAACTTCTTGCTCGTTGATCAGATTGCAACTTGTAATATACCGTTGGAAAGATCTCAGAGTCTACTTTCCAATGCAAATTCAAAGTATACAAAAAGATAAGGCTCGAAGAAGATGTTAGAGCAAACGTTCACGTGCCTTAAGGCTCAACCAAAGCAACCACAAACAAACCAACAAGTTGGAAAGCTTAAAACAACCATGTGCACATCTAGGCAACTTGTAAAGTACTCACAAAGCTTGCAATTGAGTGTACAAAGATAGAAAAGGAGAGAAAACTAAAGAATAACCTATAAAAACCACTAAAAACCAACAAAGCTTTGCAAAACTAAACAAAGTGGAAATCTAACCAAAAGGTTAATGAAATGATTTCGAAAACACACATAATGGCCAAAATAAGGAAGAAATAAGTGCCAAAATGTGACCATTTTTGGCACTTATCAACTATTCATCATCTTCTTCAAGTAGTAAGTTACAAGTTCATAACTCATTCAAATTTGCACCAAATTTAATGAGACAAGTTGCAAAAGACTTCAAAAGACATGAATAAGTAATAACATTCACAAATTTTGGACATACAAAGGCAAGGGAGGAAGCCCCAAGTCAATTGCACAAATTGACAAGGCATATTCAAATGGCATGATTTTAAATCATATATTGCAACTTACAAGTAAATTTTAAATTTAAAGTTGTAAACTTACTTGAATTTGGAATTCGTTGAGAAAAAGAGGCCTTTCCAAGCAATTCCCACAAGAATATATGGAGTTTGGAGAGCATTTGCACTAAATAAGACAAGAGGCAATTGGCAAATGAAGCAAAAGTGCTAACAAAAGGCACGAATTTCAACCAAAATGACCGTAATATTGGGCGTACTAGTGCCAAGTTTTCGTGTCATTTATAGCTCCTTTTCAAGCCAATTCTTGTGGGCCCACTTGTTCGCGCAAAACCTGTTGCTTTCAAACTTCAATTGTACTTCCTGGTGTAGGGCTTCACCCCCTTCAGGGGTTGACCTCAGCTTCAGTGTCATGGAATTGAGCCATGGAATCCGCATGTGAATGCGTTGGGGTGTGTTGTCAAATTGAGGGGATTGCCACCATGCCTATAAAGGTTAATCACGGACGCCCYAAACATTGGTTCCAAACTAATGGCCCCACAGATAGGTCTAGTAACCAGATTGTGGGTTCGGGGACATGGCACAGACTAGATATTTGACCCAATCGAATCGCCTGCATGTAGCGGCCTCTACTCGGTCTCAATGTAGTTCCATAGGTCATATTTTGAATACAAATAGCCTATCGATTTGACCTTGAAGGCGCACTAACCTAAATTACTAAAAATAGTAGGTTACTATTATTAAAGAAAAATTAGTGAGCTACTTATTCTAAGTGACCACTTCGAATTATGTCAATGTTGTGGGTGCCTAAACCGGTTGTCCAATTATCTGACTTTATGTGACCATGTTATGATTAAGCAAACAAATCTTGTATTATAAAGATATTATCTCTTGTAAACATAATCACATTACATAGATCTACACGTATTAACATGCACTGCAAAAGGAAAAGGCACGCCAAAACCTAACCATATTACATAGTTTAACCTAAAATTACTTAGTCGGTTTCTAACAAATTTTAGATTGATTATTATACCCCGAAATTGAATTAAGCATAGTGTTGAAATGGGATATTGAACATTGAATGTGATATTGACTATTCTTGAACTCGAAATTGAATTACAACATATTTTTGCAAACATACAGAGATTGAATAATTATTAAAGAATTAAGCGATTATGAATGAGAGTCTCAGAGTTGATACCTTGTAGTGCGGCGGTCGAAACGTTATTGAATTACGCGCAAAGTTCACTTGAATTGAATTGAATGAATGAAATGATAATGGTTGGATGGAGTTGGATAAGCTTAGAAGTTTTTTGAAAAGAGCAAAGGAGGAGTTCCAGTGCTTTCTCTCTCGTAGTGTGTGAATGTATTCTCGGA
>SNQN01002181.1:0-22329 GCA_008642245.1 Bassia scoparia | reverse complement strand
ATCCCTACCATCCTCACACGCCCTACACCCCCTTCCCACCCCTGCCCCTCCTCCACCTCCCTCTCCCACCCTCCCCCCCCAACCACCCATCGCCGCACCCCCACACCCCACCCCCCCAACTCCCACAACACCACCCACAACCCTCACCCACCACCCAACCGGGCCCAACACACCCCACCCCCCCCCCCCCACCGCCCCCCAACTCCACCCCCAATCCCCGGCACATTCCACTGTGCCCCCGCCCTACCCCTCCAGCCCCACGCCCCCCACAGCCCCCCTCCTCCCTCCCCCCTCACCAAACGCATATCCAGACCAAAACCCTACCCCCAACCCCAAAACCCAGAAAGTGCGCGGAACTTCTTGAGCGGGAAGATTCAAAAACCCGAGAGATGCTGACGAATTCTGTAGCGGGAGAAATTTCCAAGACCCGGAAGATGTGCTGACGGAACTTCTGTAGCGGAGAAGATTCCAAGACCGAAAGATGTTGCTGGATTCTGTAGCGGAGAAGATCTAGACCTCGAAAGATGTCTGTCTGCGAATTTCTGTAGCGGGAGAATCGTAGACCGAAAGTCTGTCAGTAATATGGAAATTTCTGGTGCGGGAGAAATTCCAAAACCCGAAGTGTGTAAGGAGCTGTTGTGGTGAAGAAGCCCCCACTTTGACTGAGTCTGTAAGAACGAAAGTCAAAGTATTTGATTCGGGACGGAGAGCAACTCAAGACGTTCTGACCCTGAGTACCCTTTTCGCCGGTACCTGCAACAAAGTTAGTTTACCTTTACGCGCCCCATGCGGTTTTATGCCCTTGGAAGCGCCTGATCCTCGGGCTGCTTTCCCTTCCCTACGGCTGACCTTGGCTTTTCGGGAAGAAGTATTGCAAGTTTCGTCGGAAGCGCCTCGTTCCTTCGGAAAGTTCCCCTACGGCTGACCTTGGCTTTTCGGGGAGAATTGTGATGTACATGCCTTCCCGACGGCTGACCTTGGCTTTTCGGGAAGACGTAATGTAAGTTTCGTCGGAAGCGCCTCGTTCCTTCGGAAATTTCCCCTACGGCTAACCTTGGCTTTTCGGGGAAAGTTGTGATGTAGATGCCTTCCCTACGGCTGACCTTGGCTTTTCGGGAAGAGTGTTGATGTAGATGCCTTCCCTACGGCTGACCTTGGCTTTTCGGGAAGACGTAATGTAAATTCCGTCGGAAGCACCTCGTTCCTTCGGAAATTTCCCCTACAGCTGACCTTGGATTTTTGGGGAAAGTTATGATGTAGATGCCATCCCTACGGCTGACCTTGGCTTTTCGGGAAGAATGTTGCATGTAGCAACAATCACGTATAGCAATGAATGCCGTATAGGCGTATGTAGGCAACTGCATGTAAGATGGGCCCTAGCCTCGTGTAGAGGTGGTGCAATGTGCAATGCTAAATGTAATGTGTTTGTGCAGGATGCATATGCATGATGATGTATGTAAACTCAATGCGCAATGATGATGCTTATGAAGTGCTTACAATGGGTGTATGCGTAATGCAAGTCTATTCTTAGATCTAATGCATGAAATGACCAAGGAAATAGACAAATGTTAAAATGTTTTTGGATTGTGGGATGAAGCCGTCTCAAGCCCCCATTCGAGCAAAGGCGATTCTTGTGATTGCAAGTGAGCCCCCGACCCATGGGCTTTGGGCGTGTGGGAATGGCTTAATTTGTGGTGTTGATGGTTGGTTTAGTGGATGAGCCCCRAACTTGATGAACTTGCTTGGTGAAATCGAGGTTGGGGCTTGTGTTATAGGGCACTGGTTGATGGAGTAAGGTAAGGCTAGTGAATTTTGTGGAGTCATGAGTTTTTGCTTAGCTTTTTGTAAGGGATGAGGGATGTGATTTTGACTTGCCCAAATCGTTGACTTGAGCTGAATGTCGCATGAGGAGAGAACATGGAGGAAATGCTGCAATGCGATGTTTTGAGGAGGATGCCTGATGACTGCTACAGAGAGATAGCCTAAGGAAGAGTTGAGGAGTGTCCCTTAAGGTGTATGAAAGAATAGGCTAAAGGCTCAAGAAAAGACAAGGCTAAAATTTGTGACTAAGGGTAAGTAAATGGGGAATTGATGTGGTTGGCTAGATGATGTAGGTTCAAGCTTGAGTCTATGTCGGGTGCTACAACTAGGAATTTGTGCTTCTAGCTTTAAGGAAATCAAACCAACTTGGAGGGTGGACCTCTGAACGTTATTGAATTATTGGGTCGGACCTCGAGAAAGGCTTCCTACGTATCCTTTTGGAATCAGACCGTCGTAGTTCTTGTTGATGATTTGGACAATGCCTTGTGTGAGAGGCTTTTTGTGGTTGTAATGTGAGGCTGTGGTTTGAGGGTTGAAAAAGGCTCGATGATCCCCACGATGCCGCAGTGTGCTTTTTAGACTTTGCTTTTTTTTTGTGAATTGGGCTTTGACACTTGGATTTGCATTGGATTTTGACATTGATTGCATTTTTGATGACTTTGTATAACTGGCATTGAACTTTGATTTTTTGCTTTTTTGCTCATTTTATTCTTTTCTTTTTTTTCTTTTGCACATGTCTTTTCCTACGCACCGTTTGATCCAGAGGTTAGGCAGATGTGGTGATGAAAGAAAGATGGCTGATTGATAATGTTTATGGCTCAAAGGTTGCAAGGGATTTTGATTTGATGAAGGAATGGAGGGAAGAGGTTATTTTGTGAGCTATGAAAGAAGGCCTCTCTTGGAAATGTCCATTGAATTGTAAGGTCGATTATTATTTTGATTCCATTAAAGTTAGAAGCAAAATTATATGAAGGCTGAAGAGAATGAAAAAAAGAAACTTTTATTAACAACAAAAAAAATTTATTACATAGAGGCTAATTCAGAATTTGTCCTAAACCTAATGACATAGACCCGAAATGGAGAAAAGAAATGATACATTGCTAGGGAAGGGACTCTCCGACTCGATCCTAAAGCTAATCTCAACTGACTCATGTGAATTGAAGAAGGTCATCCTCTATGTCCACTCCGATGTCATAGACCTTTGCAAATGTGGTAAGGCCTCGATACTTGAGATGATCTTTGTATTTTGGCTGGAGGCCAGAAAATGAAGGTCTTGACCATCTCTTCTTCAGTAGGAGCGGAGACTAGGGTGGCAGCAACTCCTCTTCATCTAGTCAGATAGGTAGTGAACCCTCGTTCTCTCCTTGTTTGAGGATTCAAGCTCTCGGAAGGATGTTGGGTCTGAATGTTACCCTTGTATCTTGCCATGAATGCATGGATGATGTCTTCCCAAGTAGCTATTTCTTTCTCAGGAAGTGAAAAGAACACTTCTAACATATCGGTTCCAAGGAAAGGGAAAGACCATTGGAAACAGGCAGAGTCAATCCCTTTAAGTGCCATGGTGGTCTTAAATCCCTTTATTGGAATCGAGGGTCATCAGTCGGCTTGAACTTGGGTATGTCTTCGGCTGAGAAATCATTTGGCAGTTTGGTTGCAGGTTGGGGTCAAGAGGAGGTTGTCTTGGTAAAGGTGGGGTCGATGCTTTTTGGATCGCCTTTTCAAACAGCTTGTCCAAGGAAGAGCTCGAGGTCAACTCCTTGATCTTAGCTTCAAGCTGTTGAACTTGCTCGGCAAGCTTTTGGAGCTTTTCTTGTTGGAGCGCATTTTGTGAGTTAAGGCTCAAACTCTTCAGGTCGAGCAAGGGCTATGGAGAGACTTCACCCCTAAATCTGCAAACAAAACAAAAGTTAGTTCGTAATAAAAACGAGCGAAATGAATCTTCCGCCTTGAATCGCTATACAAGGATAAGAAATCGTTAGTATTGACAAGTGATAATAATAATGAAAATGAAATAAAAAGAACGAAACAAAACAATGAAAAATTGAAAACGTTAATGACAATCCTACATATTTACATGGAGCAATAAATAGTGAGTTTCTACATTGTTGTTAATTAGATTGAAACTCGTAGTAGTTATTAATTAGATTGAGAAGAGTATGTTTAGTGGCGAGTAATCTCAGAAATAAACCTTGTTATTGCTTGTTGAATCGAATCAGAATCGATGCTTAGAACTCAAGAACGAATGTGTTTTAGAGTGTTTGAGAGTGAGAGAGAGAATACGCGAGTTAAGGACAGAGAGTGAGAGAGAGACAGAGAGAATAGACGTGTGTTGAAAAATCGTGTGGTTTTCGGAATGAGCAAGGCACGTATTTATAGCAGAGGGAAAAACGAGGAAAAAACCTGCGTAATACGCAGAGAGCTGCGTATATACGCAGGTGGCTGCGTATATACGCAGGTGTCTGCGTATATACGCAGAGGGCTGCGTATATACGCAAGCCTTGCATATATACGCAAGCCTCTTGCGTATATATTTTTTCCAAAACTCGAAATATTTTGATTTCCTCCGATTTTATTCGTGATTTGCCTTGATTCGACGCACCTAGACACCCTTGCTCTCCAAGCAAGGAATTCTAGAGTGTCTAGAAGGTTCCACGTATTTCCGGAGTATTTTTTGTGTATTTTGTATTTTTTTGTATTTTCTGCGTATAAAAACTTATACAAATCATAGAAAAATGTAGAAAAAATAGAAAAATAATCTAAAAATACTGGTGAGCTCAGAAAAATGTGAAGAGTGTGATGAAAAGTGGAAATTATGGAGATCACAATATAAATTATCTTAAAAATCCTAAAAATAGAAAAGAAAACCTAAAAATAGAAATAATTAAATAAATAAAAGAAAATGTTTTTGCCCCTTTTATTTGTCCTTTGCTCAATAGTTCGAGTATGACCCCACGTATTTTCAACTTTTGTGAGTTCAAAGCATCTTTTCTAAGTCGAAACAATCGCGAGATGCGGTATGTTTCATCACTGATACTCTTTTGGGGAGACATTTTCAGGTGTCTACAGTATATACGCTCGAGTATCCTGATACTCTTTCCAAAATTCGAGTATATACGATCCTATGAGCGTATATATGCTCAAGGGAGCATATATACGCTCAAGGGAGCGTATATACGCTTGACGGAGCATATATACGCTTCATGGAGCGTATATACGCTCGATTATACGGGTATTATACCATATATTTGCTTTGATTTTCTTGGATTTTGGATGAATCTAGACACCCCTTTTACAAGAAATACGGTTCTACGGGGTTCTAAAACATTCCGTGTATTTTTTTTGGTAGTTTTTAAGTATTTTTTGATTTTTATGTATTTTTTGTGTATTTTGATTTTTGTAAATATTGTAAAATTCATAGAAAGTTATAGAAAAATCGGAAAAATAAACTAAAAATACTGGTGAACTCAGAAAAATGAGCATGGAGGAAATTTTGAAGATCACCAATATAAATTATTTTAAAAATCCTAAAACTAAATAGAAAATTCTAAAAAAAGAAAATAAACAAAAGAAAATACTTTTTTGCCTAGTTGAGACTTGAATTAGCATGGAGGAATGATATGAGGCTTAGAAAAGAATGGGTGTGAGGTGACACTTGAGCATAATTCGCAAAACGGACCTATTGCAATACGGTACAATCATCATAGAATTTCGGGAACTAAATGAAGCACCGAATTAGGTGTCTACACCTGGGAATTCCAACTAACTTTCAAAGTCAGGCACGATGACCAAAATGACCCCAAGCAAGAAAAATGGGCCTAAAAGTCATCAAATCGCAACAAAAATGAACCGGCAAACGAGTCACAAGCAAATGCAAAATCAAGATGAAGCAATAGCCGCGATCAAGCGAAATTCAATATGCGGATTAAAGTCAAAGAAAAGGTCCCCAGTCGAAGTCACACCGTCGTCAGCAAACATCTAAAGGCCAAGCGTTAGCCCGATTTTTGTTATACTCAATGTAAGACGAAGACCAACAAAAGACATTGCTATAAAACGCAATCGTGGCTATATGCGATGTTCATCGTCAAAATCAAGGCATAAGTATCAGCACCAGCAAAAAGACATTCGTTATACGCGATCGTGGCTATACACGGCGTTATCTTCACTTCATTTTCCCGGACGACTAGTCGAGAAGGGATAGAGAGTTCGACTCTCAAAGCACAAGCATCTGTTCTAAACGGCGGCATCAATTTGGACAAAACACAATCTTCCCCAAGAAATCCAAACGGAGGCCTCGGTACGGATGCAACATCATTTTTCCTAGCAAGTCCAAACGGAGGCATCGATACGGACACAATCCCATCTACCCAGTAAGTCCAAACGGAGGCATCAATACAAACACTGCACGAGCCATTCCCCATGAAGTCCTAACGGAGGCGTCGGAGTGGACTGTAAACCAGTAAACCCCAGGAAGTCTTAACCGAAGCGACGAGGCAGACAACAAAAAAAACAAATTAAGAGAGTCCTAACGGAAGCGTGGAGGCGAACAATCAATCAAAAAATTATACCAAGGGGTCCTAAAGGAAGCGACGAGGCGGACAACCAAGAAACAAATTAAGAGACCCCTAACGGAATCGTCGAGGCAGATAATCGAAAAAATATATTGAAGTGTCCTCACAGAAGCATCGAGGCGGACGAGTACAAGCAAAAAATAGCGAAGCACCTTCACAAAAATTTCCTAGTGGAGACAGAACCATAGGTGGAAACACAAGCAAGCAAGCAACAACAACCGCAGGTGTAGGTAAAACTAACACATTTGTTTTGCAAGTACCGGGTACTTTGGCTTTCGTTTTATGAGACCTTCGTCTCTATAAACTAAGCCATTGACGTTTGAACGCGGAGAATCAATCTTTTCCTCATTTAAAACCGACAAATAAAACTAAAAAAGGCAAGTAGAATTAGGCAAGAAGACTAAGGCGCTACATACAGCGCCCAAGTAAAACACACATGGGTGCTGTTTCCTTTCCTTATTAGCATATTGCCTATAAATAGGCCCCTTTGGACGTGCATTTAGGATGTTTTTTCAGACGTTTGACATTTGCTCTCTCACTCATCCAATACTCTCTCTCCACAAAAATTCTCTCACAAACACACATACACCTTACATCTAAGATTCGATAAAGGGTTTTCTAGTTCTACAAGGGTTCCTAATGGTCCAAAGCTCCGTACGTACTTGATCTATGGCAACGTGTTGCGAGGTAAGTTTGAAGCTAACGTCTCAATTCTAACACCCTTTTGCATGATTGATTTAGAAATTTGGCTTTCTATGTAATTTTGCATGTAATATTGATTAATAACTATTCGACATTCAAATTAAAAGCAAATTTAAGGCAAAACTTTCAGTTACATGTACAAGTGCTTGCATTCTTGTCAAACACCCTTAATATACTTTAACAAAGATCGAAAATTTTTGTGTTTCATGCCTAATAAGATAAGCAATGGACAACCGACATTAGGCTCCTGGAGTACAGAATTAACAACACATGTCACAACAAACTAGACACTATTTTGCATCAAATTCTGTTAAACAACCCACATAATAATTTGCATGCTTAGGGTTTAAACAGAAATATGTTTATTGTTGTCTTTTTCACAATTAACTCACAATGACCAAGTAGAGACCGCTACATGCGGGGGCATTGTGCGCTACTTTGCCCTTACCATTGTCCCCTTATCCATGACCTTTTTGTGCACGACTAGACTATGGAGTCCTTCGCCATGCATTATGCAACTATAGGCAAGGCTTAAACCGAGTTCCGCAACTTCCCGAAAGAAGTGTGGTGGCGACTTCCTCTACTTGTTTTGAGTACAATACACACAACTCCAAGCATACTCATAATATGCAAAAGCTAGAATTCAATTCTAGTTAAACCAAAGTCATCACCTAATTGTACCCCCCCCCCCCGAGGTAGAGGGACCGGACCCAGTCCGGCCCGGTGATTCCCCAACGCCCATACATTGATCTCCATAGATAGCACCAATTTTACCATCATTGCATACAAATTTCATAAGCATTAGATAGGTTACTAAGACAGATTTTGAGGTGTTGAGAGTTGGGCAACCAATGATGACATTGTAGGCAGTCATGTTCTGCACCACCAAGAATTTGACCTTCATGTGGCTACATTTATCTTCCTTTCCTAAGCGAAGAGGCAAGACAACGGTGCCCACTAGTTGAATGATTCCACCTCCAAAACCAATGATGGGATTGTGGCAAGGAACAAGATCATCATCATTGTATTTCAATATTTGAAGACATTCGAAGCTTATGATATCAAAGGAGCTTCCCGTGTTTATGAGGATTCGGCGGACTCATTTATCCGCCACCTTCATTTCTACTATGAAATGATCATCATGGGGGGTTCTTACCTCCCCGCGACCCTTCTAGCAAATTAGAACATCGGGAAACTCATCCCCTTCTTCTTTGTCTAGGACCATCACTTGTTGATAATTTCTCACATAGTCCTTTTAGCCTTTGGCAGTTGGACCTCCCATTGCGAATCCTCCACAAATCATGCAAACTATCCCATAGTAAGAATGTTCTTCGTTTGGTGCACCCTTGATGGATGGAGACTTCTTCAGAAATCTTTTTATCAAATGCTTCTTCACCTTGCCTTAATGCGCTAAGCGATCCAGTTCTTTACAAGGTGAAACTATCATATGTGACATGCCCAACCTCCTTGTAATACTTGAAATATTTGTACTTTTCTCTTGAATCAAGTTCAATTTTGATCGGAGAAGGGTCTTCTATGGTCATATCCCTACTGACATCTTTGTAAACTTAGAATAGATCCTTGGTGTATTCCACTGTTGGGGTGTAGCCGAATTTTCTTTTCTTTCGGCTCTTCACCTTTTTAGATGATTCATCTTCCTCTATGTTCCAAGTCCTAGACCTCTATATATCATTTCCTCCAGTGTGGTATCCTTGATTGTGATTGTGTTGGGGTTTTGAGGAAGATGGTGCGTCTCTTTCCTTAGGTTTGTGGACTAAGCATATTTCTTCCACGTGAATGTAAGCCTCGGCCTCCCGGAGAAATTCATTAAGGTCTTGGCAATTCTTTCGGATCATATCAAATTTGAAAGCGCTACCATTGCTCAGTCCACAATAGAAATTGTCTAGAATCACTTGGTATGTCAAGTCAGGGATTTGCAAAATCTCATTGTTGAATCTCTTTACATAACTTCGCAAACTATGTTTACGACATTGTTGGATTTTACCAAAGTGAATACTACTCTTTTTTTCTTGGCAATTTGGCATTAAATGAAGAGTAAAGACAATAGAATGTTCAGAAAAATTATGAATAGAACTTGAAGGCAAGCCACTGAACCATCTCTATGCCATCCCCTTGAGGGTAACTAGATAGTATTTGCACCAAGTGCATCATTAGCTTGGATGGTCAACATAAGGTGCTTATACATTGCCAAGTGATCGTCRAGATCACTGGAGCCGTCATATGCCTCGATTGATTACCTTCTGAGTCTAAGGTGCTTACATCCTCTGCTTCGTGATTTCTAGTTGAGACCTCATCATCATCATCATTGTCATCCTCAAAATGATATGGTCCCTTGTTAGAAGTGATCTTTGGGGAAATATTGAATGGTTTAGGAGTACTACGATACCTCTTAACCTAACGTCTCTCTCGTTCCACAAGAACGATTTCAGTTGAGAAATGCTTGCCTTTTGTCTCTTTGAGTGGGATTATTGATTTTGATTGTCTTGAGATTAGGTGCTACAGGGGTGCTATACTCCAAACCTTGAGTCTCAGCGGGAGCTTCACCACCACTCACCTTAGATTTGTCCGCACACAAGGCTTTCAAGCATGTGTTTTCATCTTTTAAGGCTTGGAATTGGGCCTTCATATCTTGTTGTTCAAAAAAACAATCCATGATTTCTGACACCTTAGCTCCTATCTCCTTCTTTAGAATATCAAGAGTTACATAACGACAATTCAAGTCCTAAAGTGACAGCTTCACTAGATCTTCCACACCCTAGAAGATGGGGTTAGCTGGGTGAGTTTCATCATTTGGATTGCTCTCCTTTTCAGATGATGGAGGAGTGTTCCCCCTTCATTGTGTTTTGTCATCTACTAAAGCCATTTTCTGATTGCCTCCCCACAGAAGACGCCAAATGTTGTGGAACGTGAAATGGGTTAGCTACAATATTTCCTCAACTTCTGGGTTGAGAGAGGGGTGGAGGCTTTCCGTCAATTCTACCTCGGGAGAGTTGAACTCTATTGAACAAAGGAACGGAGCTTTAATTAGCACTTCCTCCTAATGAGCAAAAGTGAGACATATACTACAGAGTAGTCAAGATCCTTAGCACTTCCTTGATCCTTAGCGCCTTCAACGTGCTACGCCTCCTTAGCACCTGCACAAAGGAGAATAATCCTATTTGGATTATCTCCCCTCCGATGCTTAAGTAAGTACGGGAATAAAGGGATAAAAAGTGTTATTCAGACAGAGAAAGTAGTGAGAGATGTTCTCAAGTGGTTGGTTGGTTGGTGTATGTAATGAATGCCCCCTCATACATGAGGTTTTTCGAGGTATTTATAGGTAATCCCTCAAAACCCTAGGAAGCTTGGATGTGTGACACTTGTCACCCATCCACACCATTGATCACCTGGTACTACCGTTTTGGTGTACGGACGCTTGGTTTTGGACCTATTTTAGATCCGATTTATATTTACCATAGTGTTTGCCACGTAGATCACTTTAATCCACTTACGAGCGGACACGTGGCTATTGGATTTCACTTCGCGCATATATATATATATATATATATATATATATATATATATATATATATATATATATATATATATATATATATATATATATATATTCCCATTCTCTAATAAAGAAACTATACCAACAAATATATCAAACGTTTTATATCTTGCTAGAAAATATTAACTCCCATGAACATCATTTCAAGATACGTTTTTATTGCATGAGATATTTTAAATTTATAATAATGTTATTCTATGTTTTTCTTTATTTAAGTATATAGATTTCATATTTCAAATTTTGTGGTAAGTGTCACTTATTTTATTTTTCATCTCATGTTTTTAATACATATTTGAAGTTTTCATATAGGTCTATAAACAGTAAACTTTCCACAATAACTATATTCGAAGAGTGAAAAAATAAAATCACTGATATTACTTAAAAATTATATTGTATTCAATGGAATAAAATCATTAATCAAATATCAAATCGATGAACTTGATGGTATTTAATGAAAATTCGAAGTGATATCATTCTACATTTACCAATTTTATATGATAACTCAATTTTTTGAGAATTTTTAGAATTTAGCATGGTACAACTCTATCATCATCCATTATAATTTAGGAGTCAAATAGTGATAACAATTCATCTCCTTTTACATGTTTGGTTTATATATACTAGTAAAAAAAGCCATAAATAATAATAAGGTCTTTTGGGTTTCTTCGATCCCTGACCCTTAAGGATCAAAATTTTAGGTCAAAACTTTAGAATGATGATGTTTATTACTAGCAGTTAATTTTCCCCTCAAATTAGACGAAAATGACCCTTAAAAATTTGAATCCAACGTAAATAATTTTTCACCACACATATCAAAATTGAGAGTGATATTACATGAAATTTTACAATTTTTAAATGTATTATGTCATCATATCATATTTACTCATGAACTTTTAAATTCTAGGTTATAATACATGTAACGCTCAGGGTTGCATATAGAAATTTACTAGTACATTTTAATATTATAAAAAAAACTAGAATTTGTTATTATCTCAGTTTCTTGAAGTTAATGTCAGTTGTACTTTTCACGTTTGTCAATACATATTTTATTATTTAAATATCTACAATTATATATTAGTAAACATTAGATATTATTGTATAATAATTGAAACATATCAAACAAAACACTACTTGACTATATTTTATCATATACATTCACAAAAGTTTAAAATATTCTCATTGATTGTAAATAGTGACAATTTCCCAATGATATTTATTTCATGGAACAAAGAGAGTATTAAATTATAGCAGTACTCCTATCTCCTTTGGTATAAACAACAACAAATTCAACTCGTTACATGATTATGCAATCTAAGTTCATTATATTTAGGCTCACATGATAACCATGTATTTACCATTCTAACTTTGTTTTTCTATATTATTCATTTATAAAATATAAAAAATTCTCCACATATATTAAAGGAAAAATTGAATTTAATAATCCCACCTTTTGGTGGTCTTCTGATAATAATCCAAACTGAGACATATTTTTAATTAATCCTAATTAGCACCTAAGTATTCTTATAATGGGTCATTTCATTTCAGTAACCGCTTGAGATAGGTTTCCCTCCTAAACTTCCGGTTATTTCTTTTTCCTTTTTTTTCTCTTTTGCCAATGAATTTAAAGTTAGCCGTTGAGGTGTATTCAATACTCCCACCCACTCCATCCCATCACACTCTCTATAAATGATCACCATCTCAGTATTCTTCCCAAAATCTTATCAGTCTTCATCTTCTTTCTTTTCTTCTTCCTCATTTTCTTGATTTGCCTTTCATTGTCATGGCTTCTCGGAATTCTGGGTCAAGTTCTGGTGGCTCTGGTTCTCGGTCTGTCTCCCTTGGTGGTTTTGGCTCTTGCGTGATGTGCTACCACAATGAACGTGCTCRATTGAGGGTTATTCGCGCTGAAGGTCCTACTAAAGGCAAGAGGTTCTATGGTTGCTCCTATTGGCCTGTAAGATTTAATGTTTACTTTCAATTTTTGTTGTTTAATTTAATTTTGGTTTGTTTTCAATTTTAGGGTTTGAATTCTAGGGTTTCTGATCAATTGATTTTTTTTTCCAGGGGACTTGTGGGTTGTTTAAGTGGGCTGATGTTCCTGATCAAGTGAGTGAATTGCAACACATGCATGTTGTTTGCCAAGGATACCACTATTAGCGAGTTGTAGGCTCAGAACTATGTTTCGAATGAAGAGGGCTGACTTGCAAGATGAAGTGGAGGAAATGGGGATTGCCCAGACTGAGACTATGTGGGAGCTCAAGAATCACATCACTGACAACAAACTCTTTGTGCTCACATTTGTGTTCTTTGCTTTAGTCCTACTCTTTTAGTGATTGTGCTTGCTGATGATTTAGCTGGGTGGGTTTTTTTTTGTTTTTGGATGAAATTTGGCGTTGTAATTCGGGGGTAGGAAATTTGACTTTGGTGTGCTTTTGGTATCAAATTAGGGTTACTAAGATGATGTTATTAGTACCATTATGGGTACTTTAATTAAGGTTGGTTTTAACTGATGATGTAGTTGCAAAGATGCTTGCTTTTAAGTTCCTTTTTGTGTATTCAGCAGCATTTGCCTAATAAATAAGATTGCAACAATTTTAGTACTAATACCAATTTTTTTTTTTTTGCATTTTCAAGCATCTGTTTTCATTTCTCAGTGGCAGCAATTTACTTACATAACGAATCTATAACATTATCAAATTGTATGTGAAATAGCAAGGAGCAATGTAAAAAGGTCTAATGTATTTTCCATTGCAAGCAGGGGCGGACCTACCGTAGGGCACGGTAGGTCACGTGCCCTACCATTATTTAAAAATAAATAGCTTCTGTACTGTCACATGCCCAGGTGCCCTACCAATATTCCCACTTAAATGATTCCACTCATGTGACCAGTTATACAATATATACTAATTTTTCTTGATATATAAAGCAATAGTTATTACACTATTCTTTCGATGTGTGAGTGCCTTTGGAACTTAGAAGGATAAGGTGTTCTTACTCATACATTATTGCCGTCACAAAAGTATTCTTTCTTGACACTTTGGAATCGTTGCATGGTCAAGATATCAGAGAGACGGCATTACATTATTCCCTTCTTTTTCTTTTTCTTTTTTTCATTTTTTCATTTCAATGTTTTTATTTCAGTGTTCTTCACGTCAAATACTGAATTATATTATAATCAGAATTCCTTCCTTTTATACTATTATTATTGGTGACTTGTCGTGTATAAAATATTGGTTGAATTATTCTACTTGTATTTTTGTTTGTTATGTTGTACTGGGTACTAATTTTTATCTCATGTTTCGTGTGTTTTGTTGAGTAATTTATCTATTTAAATCCTGGGTTTAATATGTTATTTCAATGAATGTGATTTTTGTATCGTTGTATGTTTGTTTTTGTTGCTTGAACTTTTGGCATTGAGTTTGTCACCATGCCCTTCGACGATTGTAGAAATTGCAGCATTGTTCTCAGCAATTACTTGATTTCAGTTTCATGGTTTTTCATGAAGGGGGGAGGCTGCTGAGCTGTCACRCTCTTTGAAGAACTTCTTGCTGAGCATTGGTGCTAGGGGTGTCGTGCTTGGTGCTGTTATTGTTGTCGCCAACMTTGACCCCGTCAAACGAGTATAACGGAACACACCATATGTTGTCATCAACATCATTGTCATTTTAAATGGTTTTATAAGTATGGAGGATTACAGTTAACTCCCACATCGAAAAGATGGGTAAACAAAAAATGTTTGTCAAGTATAAAAAGGGCAATCACGCATGATATTATCAAGAAATATGGTAGTACTTTGAGCCTTTTGAAAATTGGGCTTGATCTACTATTGCCATTATATGTCCTGGACTGACTAATTGGTAGATTGGGCTGTCATTTGATGGTGCCCTACCATTATTTAAAATTTGGGTCCGCCCCTGACTATACGCATAGTATTCTGTTAAACAACCCACCTAGTAATCTTGCATGCTTAGGATTTAAAACGAATATATGTTTGTTGTTGTCTTTTGGACAATGAACTCRCAATGACCGAGTAGAGGCCGCTAAACGTGGGAAGGTATTGTGCACTACTTTACCCTTACCCTTGTCCCCTAATCCAGACCTTTGGTGCACTGCCAAACATGGAGTCATTCGCCTTGCTTTATGCAATTATAGGCAAGGCTTAAATAGGGTTGCACAGCTTCCCAAAAGAAGTGCAGTGGCGAGTTCCTCTACTCGTTTCATGTCTAAACACACTACTTCAGGAATACTCATACTATGCAAAAGCAAGAATTATATTCTAGCAAAATCCGAGTCATCAACGGACTGTACCCCCCGGGACAGAGGGACCAGACCTAGTCCATCCTAGTGACGCCTCGACGCCCGTATAGTTTTTTAGCAACTCCACTGGGGAATTCACTAAAGCTATTACCTTCAATGATGTGTGGGCAATACTCGAAGTGTTATGCGAATTCAGTGTCTTAAAGACGACATCTGTTAGGCATCCTGCATTATGCGGTACTTAGGTCGTTGGCACGGAGTATCCGCTATTTAGGCAACACGTCTCGTATAAGTGTGTTATACACTTGACACAAGACCGGGGGGCTCGCTTATGATTGGCGCTGGTGCACTACCTATGTAACCAATTCTTAAGCTTGATGCCCATCCCCACCATAACGCGCGGTTGCATGCCCTACAAAGCTGTAATGGTTTAGACCTCCTTTGATCATCACAACAGGTGAGATGTGTTAAGGACCGCTCTAAGCCTAGTCATGGGACCCTCTTGGACATGAACTGGCCTGTTCGAAAACGTAGCAACTGACTCTAGGTGACTGGACTTTTGTTTTTTCTTTTGCATATAGGGATATGCTAGTGTGACAATGTGCTACATGATTTTAGACTAAGGATCCTAGCTTTGCATACATAACAAACAAGTCATCGAGTCATGTAATAGTCCTCATATACCAAGGTGATCATTCCTTAGGCATCGTAATGTCGAAGTGGTTATAGACTAGAATCATTAGGCGTTGCGTCTTGTTGAGTCAAGCAATTGTAAACAGACGTCGGACTTCTGAACTTTGCCTTTTCAAAAAAAACATGAGAAAATGAAAAATAAAGGCGAAAGGCAAATTTCCGACGTTCATGCACTTTTTACTTTTTGAGTCAGTTAATAGGCAAGGAAATGATCACCCCTAAGGCATGCATTGCATCACAAGTTGAACRAACATGGAACTTAACTTTTGGTCCATGTGAAAATAGGGTAGGCACCAACGGTTTGAGCTCGTAGACACGGGGTTCGTTCCACAATTTTCAAGCAGCACTCCGACGACCAACACCATTGCACTAATGGCCGCGGAAGACTCTCGCACTGACCAGATTATGGCAAAATTAAAATCATTCGACGCTCGAATTTCCCAACTAGAATTCGATGTGTTAAAAGCTCTTATAGACAAGGTCTTTTACTCTCAAAAGACCGATGCACAGAAGCACAAGATACTAGAAGAACGATCATTGCATGCACAAGTGTTTAACTATTTAAGCACAAGAGGGTTTCTCAAACCCATTGGACCAATTTCGGACCCCGCTTTAGGACAATGACCTAAATGGTGGGATTCAAACAAATATTGCAACTATCACCGCGGGAATGGTCATGACCTTGAAGAATGCTACACCTTTCGAGACCTTGTGCAAGCAATGATCGATGGAGGAAAATCTACCCTCCCTTTCGAACCAAGCACGTGTTAGAAGTAGGAGAAATCCCCTACGACCCATCCACCGTCATAACACCAGTTCATCAGACAAGCCCTAAGTTGGTTGCACTAAACAATGGGCGCCTCAATTCTGCACAAGGAAAGCGTTCGATCAATCTAGTTCCGCCTCCAACAAGAGAAGTTTTAGATATTTATTTGCCCTCAAGTGACCCCATGACTTGTGACTGTTACAAAAGGGACAAGATCGAGAAGTTGAAGACAGGATGGGATGGCCTTCCCTACCTGACGGGTAAAAAATTTCAAATATGCAACTGGCAAACCCATGAACTGCAAGACCACAATCAAAGGTCTAGCTGACATTTCAAATGACGTGTTCTACGAAATTTGGAAGCTATGCAATTCCAAGTCTCTAGGAAAAAGTATGTGCGTATGCCAAGAATGGGAAAAGAAGGTTCCTGAGTTTGTGTGGGATCCGTACATCATGACAGTCTTCGAGAAGTTTCGTCTCAACGGATTTTCGGGCAAACCTCATCGAGAATACCTTGGAGATTATCATGGTAATGCTCGCTTTGAACTTCCACCCAAGTTCCCCCCGGCATATCTTTTATCCAGGAAGTAAAGCACCTGGTTCAATGACAATTGCCACTTTGTAGACGGGGTTGTTGTCCCCACAAGCAAGGCATCTACCCTAGATGGCCTCGAAGCACAAGGTCTAGGACTCCTATTTTGTCAAGAGATCTCTCCTCCAACAGAAAAAGAGGTCTTCATGGAAACGACGAATGAGGCACTTGATCCCACTACTCTCATCACACCAGTTGAGCACCTGGTTCATGGTTGGCGCAAAACCGCGAAGAAAACTACTCCATGAGGCAAGGTCATCAAGTGCACCATGGGCGAAGGACCAATGCTCGAGGATTGTGAATCTGAGACTGAGTCTGAGTCTAGGGTTGTAGAAGCTAGGATAGCTAGTCCTAGGGAGTGTCCTCCTAAGTATGTCAAGGAGCTTAGTGTCCCCCTTTCCCCTGCCAATCAATTCTCTTCAGAGACAAACTTATCTGTACTCTCTTCAAAGTTTAATAACATACTCCTTTCTGCTTACTCCTCTTTTCCCTCTTATGATTGCATTAATTCACAACTCGTAAACAAACAAAACAACAATAAGTTAATAAAGGCAATGGAAGAGCACAAAAAGAAAACTTCTAACATCGAACAAATAGAAAAGGTAAATATCTCCGACAACGACACACCGCGGGAGATACAGATTGGTCTGACACTGAGGCTGCAAGAAAAGGATGAACTGGTTGCAACACTGAAAGAATTTCGGGAAGTTTTTGCTTGGTCCTATGAAGACATGCTAGGGACTGATCCAAACATCGCACAGCACAGAATTCCGCTCATAAAGGGGGTTAAGCCAGTTAAACAAAAGCTCCGTCGCATAAAATCGYATGTTGCCCTTAACATTCAGCAAGAAGTCATTAAACAACACGATGCAGGCTTTATTAGGGTCGTCAATTACCCTCAATGGGTAGTGTAGGACGTGGGTCGTACCCTCGCGTATAGCGGGCGCGCGGCTTGGTACTACATCGGTGCTTTGCGTGGGCTGGAGCCACGGAACCCGCACGTGAGTGCGTTGGGGTAGTGTTGTCGAGTAAGGGGAGMCGCCACCGTGCCTATAAAGGTTATTCACGGACGCCTGAAACGTTGGTGCCAAATTAATGGCCCCACGTTCTGATCCAGTAACCAGTTCGTGGGTTCGGGGACATGGTACGAATCAGATCTGTAACCCAATTCGCCCGCATGTAGCGGCCTCTACTCGGTCTCATTGGATTGCAATTCCATTATCACTGGTATTATGCCTACTTACATTCTAGCACCTTAGACAGGCGTCATAAACCTAAGATTACTGAAAGTGTGTTTTTATGACAAGAGACTACTACCTAGAATGTTGACACTTGCGTTAATCAATTAAAACGGTGCCCTAAAAGGTTGTCGTATTATTGATTTTAAGTGTCTACTATTTCCGGTCTTTTATGCAAAATAATTATCACATTGAGTTACCTAAAATGCAAGTATATGAAGTCTAAAACATTAAAAACAAGTCTTCTTGATCTGCAACAAACAATATGTCTGTTACAGTATAAGAATGTGCGGAGAATGAACTCCTTTGCATGGATCGATATACAAGGGAGAATCGGTAGTATTGACAAGTGATAATATAGTTGAAATGAATAAAAAGAACGAGAAACAATGAAAACGTTAACTATCCTACATTTCATGGTATTAATAGTGAGTTTCTATTTTGTTAAATAGATGAAAACTGTATGTTATAGATTAGATTGAGGAAAGAGAAATGAGTGTGTTTGTGGGAGTAATCTCAAAGTAAACGCTTGTTATCGTCGTTGAATCGAAAGAATCGATGCGTAGAGACTCAGAAAGTATGTATTTAGAAGTGTGTGAGAGTGGGTGAGAGATGTGAAACGCAAGTATGAAGAAGGGAAATTGAATAGACGTTGTCTTCTCGAATGAGGCAAGACACGTATTTATAGGCGCAGGAGGACTCTGCGTATATGAGCAATGACGTCAGGAGACTCTTACGCATATCTTTTATCAGGCTGAGCATAAGGAGGCGTTATATACGCAGATACGTGCATGATTATTAAGAGGCTCAGAAGTTATTTCTCCGTAGAAGTATAGAGAGATTTCTCCAAGATCGTTTATTTCTCATTATAACTTGATAGTAGGCTTGTTGCTTGATTTGATCATTCGGCTTTCAGAATTGCGACTTGAATGATAACGCTAAAGTGACAGGAGCTCTATTTGTTCTCCAACCTGACTAGTTCCAGAGTTGTTCCTAGAGTTGTCTTAGAAGCGTTCACGAGATTCATATGCCCGGTATTTTGGTGTTATTTTGTATATTTGTTTTTTGTATTTCTTGTGGTTAATAACACTTATAAAAAAGATCATAGAAAAATAAAAAAAACTAGCATAAAATAGAAAGAATAATCTATATATGATCTGAGAGGTGAGGAGATGGAGTATTATTGAGGAAGTGTATACGGCTCATGAAAATTATGTGTAAGAGCTCGCTCGAGGACTATACTGTTGAAGATCAAGAAAAGAACACCAAGTAGTAGAGACTTTTAAAAATGCCTATAAAACGAGAGAGACAAAAACTGTTTATAGTAAATTATCAGGGAAATAAATCTAAAAAATACGAGAAGAATATGGTTATAAGAGTCCGAAGCCTTATTTAGATCTGAAATATCTATGCGTCGAACTAGTTCCGGAAGTAATGAACCTTTCATGCATATTTCCAGACCGTATTGAATATTGTGAGTTCAGAATCCAAATGTACGAAAAACATTTTTTTTCTAAAATCGAACTATGAGGGAATCAGAAAGTGCATACTCCAGCAGACGAGAATTCTGCCAGTATGTTCATAACCATACACTAATTACTTACTTATCTTGGGCGTAGACACTTTAGGTGTCTACAAAAGAACCCGCACTTTGGAATCAGTGTTGAGTCTGGAAGGAACGATAGCTCGATAAGACAAGGTCAAAGTTCGATTCGGGACGGAGACCCATCCTCAAGATTCTCGCCCATGAGTCTCCCCTTTTTTTTCGCCCGGACTGCAAAACAAAAGGTTAGTTTTTCACCTGTCGCCGTGTCCCACGAGCAAAGTATGTATTGCTTGCCTTGGGTATATTTTTTTTTGTGTTCGGCGGTGATGCAATACTCTCCAAAACACTCGGAGAGTGCGGGCGCAGGAAATGTATTACTTGGGAGAAGATTCCATATAATCACGACGACCCTGTTGTATGCAGGACATAGTTGTATCGCCGTAGGAATTTCACGCGCCGAGATATAGTTATTAGCATTGAACGATTTTGTCTGTTAGCGGAGGAAACATAAGCACACGAATGATGGTTGTTGTTGGATTTGTACGCGTGGAGAAATCGGGGTAGACCGAAAGATCTGGTGTGCTGCTTTTCTGTAGCGGGAGACAATCCGATAAAGTAAGACCGAAACGATGTCTTTATGCGCTAGATTTCTGGCGGGAGAATCGTAGACGAAGATTTGGGAATTTCTGGGCGGGGAAGAGTTCTCAAAACCGAGAAAAGTGTGTATGCTTTGGAGGTTGCTTTGAGATTCGACGAGTTGAAGTGACGCTTGAAGGACATCCGTTGGATTTCTACTCAATTAGGGTTGGTATTTTGCCGGCTTGGAGGGTATGTTGTAGATTTTGGCAAGGTTTTTGATAAAGTATTTTAGCACTGATTTCCGAGTTTGACATGACCGTTGGATTATTAGGAGAGATAAAGTATGTGGTCACTGCTTGACCAAGACATGTGATGCAAACTGGTGTATCAGAGAGCGTATAATAGACTGAATTATTCAGTGGTACACGCTATCATTAAACTGTCGTATATAGCAAGGCTTAAGCGTATAATACGCTTGTTTAGGGGCGTATTTAATCCTTCCGTCCTGCCTTAATGTTAGTTTCAATTTGCCTTGCTGCTGCCATTGCATCGAGTTCTTGCTTGCCACATTCTTGCTATTGTTAATTAAATATCAAGAGCACTCCAATGAGAAGGTTACGCAGCAATTACTTAGAGTAAGAAGAACATACTTTAAATCAGTGTATACTCTACCTTCTCTTTTTTGAATTTTTTTGTGCTACAATTATATTTCAAGATAGGGTCCTTTCATTATATTTAATTCATGTACCAACTTGCTTGATTTTATGTCACATTAATTGTGTTAGCATATAATTTATGGTCTTAGATGAGACGATATGTAACTTTGTTGTATAGGGTTCTACTGCTCTTGCTTAGTTCTGTTTGAATGATAGCGTAGCCTTATGGATAGAGCAAGGTGGTTGCTCGAATATGGTGTGACTTGCTCCTTTTGGCCCGAATTTTGATATATCCAATTTGAGACTTAACTTTTGTTTTGAAATTAATGCTTGAGACATTTATTGGCCTAGATTTGACTTTGTGGATTTTTGGAATGTGTTCTTATCTTTTTGCATGGATGCAAACTCTAAATACTGTGGTGATTTGGCTGTGAAGTTTGGATGAACAGCCTACTTGGAAATTTGCCTTGTTAGCTTGAGTAATACAAAGCGTCATAATTGACTGATTACTTCATTCTTGATGGTTTGCACGCATTTCCCCAAACACCGCAATATGAAAGAGACGTCGCAAATAGTATCTCAATTATTTTTATTTTATCTTTTGTTTATAATCCAACAACAAATATTTTATGAAACAAATAGACATTTGATGTCTCTGTTAATCGGAGGCTGAGAATGAATTGATGCAACCATTGGCTTTGGTGAGCTTGGACTTCATAAGTACTTTCATTGCTTTAAACAACACATAGATAAGTTGTTATTGCTTCATTTAGCATGGGATATTAAAATCAAGTACCTTAAAAATTCGAAGTACTTCAACAGAGAAAACAACTTAGTTAGCACTGTGCAGTTGTTTCCTATTGAGTAATATATATGTGGTGTATATAGACCTCCGAATTTACTGCTTGTCAAATGACATGTCTCTGGCTTGCTTTCATAACACGTGGTTTTTAGAACATTATTTAAAACCATCGAGTGTAATGTAGGCTTTGATATTGGCCATTCGTGTGCTTTTACACTACATGACAACTTCGATAATCCAAGTTTGATAATCCAAATTTCTAACTACAATAGATATAATACGTCAGGACGCCTTGAGTTCAAAGTCTTAAGACGTTATGCTATGCTCTCTTCATATGTTATGAGGGGTTGGTTTTCCATACACAATAACCTTAAAACTTTATATCCAAAGTCATTTGTGTATGTATGCTTGTGGTTACTCATCCTTAAGGCGGTTTTCACTTGCAGGGCTATTTACACGTCCCAGAGGTGTTTGGTATTGTCATGGTATAGCTCGTTTATGTAAAATAGCGACAACTGGGAGTCGACAGGTTCGCG
>SNQN01002180.1:54882-78409 GCA_008642245.1 Bassia scoparia | reverse complement strand
GCTCTGATACCATGTCAAAATCAGAGTTGCATCACATATTGAATCAACAAGATGTTGTGTAATTGCATAGAAGAAACAGAGAAACAAGATTTAGAGTGAGAAGAATTGAGAGAATTTTAGTGWGAGAGAGAAGAAAAGGAGATCATCATTGTTGAGAAATGAAAATGATACAYAGTYCAATATATATACATGTACAAAGCTTAYCTTCCTAGAATACCAGAAAAGATTCCCTCCTAAAGTTTGTTATAACAYAATTAAAAGTTTGTTACAAACTGATGCTGAGGTGGACAAATAAATATCTGGACTAATACTTCTAGAAGCAACTAGAAGAGCTAGGAAGCCTTGGTGGTCTGAGCCAGATGCAGCTTGGAAGAAGGATGTCATCTTGAGGAGACTTGCTGTGAGCTTGGTGCAGCAAGAATGCTGGAACCATGGGAAGCAGGCTTGATATAATCAACACTTTATGTGAGGAAAATTAAACTAAGGGACGTAAAGAATCATTGTTTTTAAAGTTTTATTTGCCCCTATAAGATTACACTTATGGCCAGCTCGCCCAAAACAGCCGGGAGTGACCATGGTCACTTTGCCTAAACAGACGGCCAAACCATGGTTACTTTCGCCTGTATTGGGCGAGCTGCCCATGGTGCCTCTCGCCTATTTTGGGCAAGAGGGCCTTGGTCAGGCCAATAAACTGGGGCGAGGTGAGAAATGTACCTCTTGTTCATCTCCCATTGATTAATGCGATGTGCTCCAGTGTAATTTCCGACAATTAGCGCGTAGCTGAAATGTATCAAACGTGGTTGTCGGTGGTGGTTCACGGTGGTCGGTGAAGTTAAGTGACACAAACTAATATTCTAGTGAGAGAAAGACTTTTTTTTAACGTAAGGGCGAATGGTTCCTATCACATGAAATTGCGACTTTATTTTGAGTCGTTTGCGACTACAAAATCGAAAATTGAACCTTTTAAAGAAATGAGAGTCACGAGCTAACATGTTCCTTTCGTTTTCCCCTTGCTGCCAGCTYCTGCTCCTCGACTCATCTTTGTTTTTTTAGTTTAATCTTCTTCTTCCTCTTTGATCTGATTGCAAGTGCATTGGVGAACTAATTGCTCACGAATCAGGGCTTGCTCGTGAACATGAATTAGGGCTTTGCTTGGCTGCGAATTATGGTTGAATAGATATCGAATTGGGGTTTTTCAAATTAAATTTCAAATTAGGGTTTTTTCAAATGGGTTAGGGCTTCGAAATTGTTGCTGGAATTGATTTGTGGGTTTTTTTTGGTTTATTGAAGGTTGAAGAAGAGACTCAGAGAGTAGGTCGAGAGAGAGAAATGTGGTTGTTCGAATAACAAGTAATAATGAATTAGGGGAATTCTATTTCAAGGCACTTTAATGCAGCAAAGCTATTTTGTGTCGCACCTTAAGAAGGGTGTGACGCAAATAACTATTCAGATCATGATCTATGTCTATTTGCGTCGCACTCTATAAACACCGACACAATAAATAACCTATTTGCATCGCACCTTCGATTAAAGTGCGACGCAAATAGATCTACATAATTTTTTCCTCCAGCTTATTAGCTATTTGCGTCGCACCCTTATACAAAGTGCGACGCAAATAGATAAAATTTTCTCTATTTGCGTTCATATGTTCAAGGTGCGAATAGATGTTTTGTAAGTGTCAGCCGGAGAGACTATCCAATTTATTCAACACTTCAAATTACACCATTCCTTTTCTTTTTTTACTCAAACACTATTCTATTTTACGAAGTTTCAATTTACTCAACTCTTTTAGGAACACGTGACAAATCAACAAAATGTCAAAAACAGACATAATACATGCACATAGTATTCAATTTTGTTGTTTTTTATTAAAAAAAATGTAAATTAGACACTAGTAGTAAGGTGATATATTCACAACGAGGATAAATGGTGAGATTGGAACCTGTATCTAATGTACACATACTCACATTTTTTACCACATATAAACCATCATCGATGTAGATGATTTAGTAATCGATGCTACACATCCACATGCAACACAAAAAAAAGCTTAGGCAACTGGGTCTTCCCTCTTACAAGTTGAACTACTGGATTATGATTTGTGTGAGTATCCAACCAAAAAGAGAGGAATTTATTTTTGTAAGTTTAAGCATAGTTTGCAACCCAGTAGATTAGGTGTTGTTGAATATTTCAACTCACAGTCGGTCAAAGTGTAATGTAAATTAATGAAATGAACAAATAGTGGGTTCAAAAGTGAAACAAGAACTACTTTTGTCGTACAATGTATTAACAGCATCATGACATTTGACACTTCGCCGAATGTTGGGTATGTCGTTGTATATGCGATAAGCCCACTCACAAGTGAGACAGTGCGGTGGTTTTACTAAATCAATAAAATAAAATTAAAATATGTTGCAAAATAATTTTAGAGACCATACAATAATACTAAATCAATTTTATATAGTAGTAACTAGTAAGTTTGAATCTAAAAGGACCATTTGTATACCAATGTGATTCTACTTCATCCCGTTTCATTTTACTCGGAACTTTCTTTTAATTTGGCATACTTAAGGAGAAATTTAAACGTGTAAACGAACACATTAGGTAAAATAATTTGAACCACAAGACAAGAATGAGATTATATCTTACTAGTGTTAAATTATTTTACCTAATTTGCTCGTTTTACACACCTAAATCTCTTCTTAAAAACATGTCAAAATAAAAGTTGCGAGTAAATGAAACTGAATAGTATTTTCTCTAAGACTTCATATTTTTTTAATTATTTTGATTTTTGTACGAGTAGGAAATTGTTACTCCGGTTAAACATATATTATATCTAACATGGGTTACACCAGACATGTCTGTGATTAAAACTTATTAATATGAAATAAGAAACAGTATAAGTGGAATAAAATATTGATCGTCCATAAATGTAATTTTACACCACATAAGCCAACAACTAAATTTGTAAACATTGTTTTTTTTAAAGCAACCACCAACCACCAATCAGTCAAATGAGCCAAGTAATCCAACCAATTCAACATTTAGGGAACCACAGGACAAACACCCTAATAAGAACATTTCATTATCAATATAGAATTTTTAGAAGATTATGATTTAGCAATAATAACTTTTGAGGATTATATTGCTCTTAATGTTTTGACAATTGTATATTATAAGATGTAAGCCCATTGAAGCTTTGTCACATTATTAATTCAATTATCTAGATTGGATTCTCCATTTATAGAGATCGATTATGGATATGAAAGTGGATCAATATGATAAAATAGTGATTAATACAAACTAAGTTAAGGTATACGGTGAGTCGGTGACTAGTGACTACTGACTATTGACTAGTAATTGGAATGATTGAATGAATGAGCAAATAAGTGGTCTGGTGGAGCAAAAAAATTTGTTGCGAGTCTAGTACAGTTATAACCGCAAACTAGTTTTTTACTTGAGCATACCTTGGCTCAGAGGCTTTTACTCTCAGATCAACTTAATTCTTAGTTCACTTCAATTCAGTTCAACTTAATTATTTTGTTAACTAATTTGTTATTACGATAATATGAAATGCATATAATATTAAGTATATTAATATTTTATTGTATTAATTCCACCTCAGTTAACATTTCTGTTTATATCATTAATCCCAATTTCAAGTTATAATATTATTAATCAATATTATTTAAATAGTAAAATATTTAATTCAAAATTATATCATTAGTAATAGTAAAATAGTAATGCCAAGTTTATATATATAAATAAATTAAATAGTTAAATATTGACTCCAAAGATTCACTTATATTATTAATAACTATGGTTAAAAACTTGTGCGATGCGCGATATTTCTAATTTTAGTATGAAAATATATGATATTCTAATAAAGTTTTAGATTTTTATTTTGATTGTTACTTGTAACTGTTTTAGGTTATTACTTAGAAGATTAAAACACACGAAGTTGAAGAGTGAAATATAAAGCAGGTTGGTGACTATGTTTAAGTTGTTTATATAGAATGATATAAAGAAAAGATTAAGTGAAGATTTGTATTTGCTACAAAAATTCAATATTGCTGGAGGTTATCTTATTTTCTTGATTTAAAGTTTGTATTTAATTGTTTTTTTTTTACTGTTAGGAATCTGATGCATTTCTTGTAGTCCTAAACAGCTAGTTTTAAAATATAATTTTAATATTTTTAATTTAAAACTAATACAGGTATTTATATTAATTTTAATTTTTTTATGTAGATTTATGTGATCCTAAAAAATGTAGATCTACGTGAAAGCAATATTTTATCTTATCTAGTTTGTTGGTAAATTCGATTAGCTGTATTTATGAGTTTTTATTAGTTTGTTTATGTAGGTTTATCAGATGTACCAGTAATAATTAATTTAATTTTCTAATGTAATTAAATTATCTTTGTATTTCTGAAATTTTAAATTTACTTTAACTTTGTAGTGTATTTAAATTTAATATGAAATTTTTAGGTTTGTTTATACGGAGTATACTGCTGTATGTTTATATGAGGCTATCTATTGTACTTCGTACGATAATTTATTTAATTTTTAATGCATTTAATTTATCTTTGTAGTTCTAAAGAATTTTTAATTTAAATTTATTTGTGTATATAATGTTAAATATAAGTTTTTAGGTTTTTTTATATACTGTAGCTGTTGGTAGCAAGTTAATTGCGGGATGACATGGCCTAGCTACAATATTTCCCTAGTTTTTGGGTTGAGAGAAGGTGGATTGGCTTCCGTCATTGACTAACTCGGGAGAGTTGACATTCTATTGCACGTTGACTGAATCCTGGCTACTTCTGACCTCCTGACTCGGAAGCTTGTCTGGCACCTGCACAAAGGAGAATAATCCTATTGTGATTATCTCCTTAAGTATGGAGTTTAGGGAATAAAAGTGTCAAGCTAGAGAGAGAAAGTAGAGAGAGATGCTCTCAAGTAGTTGGTTGTTTATGCAATAAATGCTATGGAAAAAAGTGTGTGTTTTCCTTGGTTTTTCGGGATATTTATAGGCAATCCCTCAAAAACAACGCACACTTGGATAGTGACACTTGTCATTCATCCGTGCTTCCGAGCGTTCTTACTCATTTCGGTTGTAGAAACGTCGGTTCTCGTCCTGTTTTGGTTCGGGTAATTTAATCTGTAGCGTTTGTCATGTGGATCGTTTTGACCATATTTGAAGAACATGTGGGCAAGGATTTTCCGTGCCACATCAGTACTCATAGTATGTTTATATGAGATTTATCTGAAAAAGATAATTTATTTTGTAATTGTATTTAAATTTAGAAATTAAATAGTTTTATTTTTAATTAATATTTATGTAGAGCTACGTTAAATCAATTTATCTTATCTACGGATTATTTGTAATGCATTTAATTATCATTAGTAATAAAAAATCTTGTTTGAAATTGTTACGTTCCATAAGTAGTTTCTAGAGGTTTTTTTTAAATTAAATGTTGTTTAAGTGTTTTTTTCAAAAAATTATTGCGATGTATTTAAATTTAAATTTAATAGTTTATTTAATGTAATTCAATTTTTAAAAAAATGAATTGCGACATCAATCTATGTGATGTGAGGTTGGACACGTAAACTTGATGGTGTTATCATTGCATCAGCGTGCGATGTGAGGTTGACACGTGGACATGATGATGTAATATTGCATCAACACCATTCTGCTTTAGTACGTATATAGTTTCTAGAAAGGTTTTTAAATTTAATTTAATTTTGTAGTGTATTTAAATTTAATATGAAATTTTTTAGTTTGTTATACGGGAGTATACTACTGTATGTTTGTATGAAGTTTATTTGTTTATATGAGTTCATCTGATGTACTCCATACATATTTAACTTAATTTTGTAATGCATTTAATATTCATTGTAGTTTCGTAGAAGTTTTGTAAATTTAATTTAATTTTGTAGTATATATAATATTAAATATTAACTTATTTAGGTTTGTTAGATTCTGTACTCGTTGTAATGTCTATGTTTATATGAGTTTATCAGAAATAGATATTTAATTTTGTAATGTATTTAAATTTAAAAATAATAGTTTATTTAATTTAATGTTTTATGTAGAGTTATGTTAACGCAATTATCTTATCTACAGATTACTTTGTAATTCATTTAAATTATCTTTAGTATAAAAATCCTGTTTGAAATTGTTACGTGCATAAGTAGTTTCTAGAAGGTTTTTTTTAAAAAATTCAATGTAATTAAAGTGTTTATTTATAAAATTATTGTAATGTATTCAAATTTATATTTATATTTATATTTAATATTTTTATTTTATTTTATTCAATTTTTTTGAAAAAAATAATGAACTGCTGACATCATCCGTGCGATGTGAGTGGTGACACTGTGGACTGATGATATAATCATTGCATCAGCGGTCGATATGTGGTTGACACGTGGACAAGATGATTTCATCATTACATCAACATTATTTTTGTTTTAGTACATAGTTTTTTTATGAGAAAAGATAAATTCGATTAATAAAAGTCATCTCGGTATATACATCAATATTGAAGCGTAATTCAGAAAACCTAAAATATAGATACAGAACTATAGCCACAATTCCTAAAACTGCTTCTATCCACGTCTCATCATCACAACGGTATCTCAAGCTTGAGAAACATGTGAAATCTTCGATGTCGATGCACTTTACTCAATTCTTCACCCACGGTGCTGTAGAAATTATAGTATAAGCAACTGCTCTGTATATAGATTGCTGGAGCAAATTCATCTTTTTGTCTCTAAAAAAACAAACCCTAATATATACGACCCCCCAAATCAAACAGCCGCCAAACGAAGCCCCGACCACAAGCGCCGCCAAACAGTCGAACCTTGTTCCTCGCACCAACCTAACCCTTATCGAATCCTAGCTATGAATATTCCATCCAAAGCCTCACCGCAAGCAACTCGATTCAATCGCACTAGAGATAATCACCCAAAAACGACAAATCTGCAAACAACGACAAAGGCACGGTGTCACCGCCAGACCAAGGAACTAACACAACCACAGTCAATGATAATAGAGGATAAAGATGGCTCACTTATTGACCATACGAGACAAACTTAAGATGTGAGCCGAAAACAGTTAACAACTAGTACTCATATGCAAAGCGCTCTTACACACCACACCACCCAACCACAATCCTTTAGGGGTAGGCTGATCGGGAAGGACCATGAAAGGCCTACTCGCACCATCCAGCAGTCACGAAGCCCTAAACCAACCATCCTAGAAGAGAGAAGAAAAGGAGACACCCTACCCAAAAACACACCCAAACGAGTACGCGACACCAAACAAAAAGCAAAAGAAAAAAGGGGGAAGAGGGACTCATTGGTGGCACAGATGCTAACCAGTGAGTCCGGTGCCGGAGGGACGAGAGGAGCGTAGGAGCAAACGAGCGGCAAAGCGAAAACAACCTCGAGGGGACTAAACAAAACCCTCCTCGAGAGGGAACATAAGTCCCTAAGCAGGAGACTTTTGAGTTAATTTGATAGTATATATAGTTATAGAGAGTTAATATAAATTAAATATTAATCCAAAGATATATTCCGTATTTATTAATCCAAAGTTAACATTAATAATCAAATATATATTGTTAAATAACAGTTAAATATTAGTCTCATATTATTAGTTAGATAGTTATATTTCCAAGATTAATATTAATCTAAAAGTTAAATATTTCATTTCAATTCAGCTCCCGTTAATTCAGTTTAGTTCAGTTCAGTTGATTTCAATTAAAGAACGGACCATCAATTTGGTTTTCATGTGATTGCATAAAATCAATAAAAAACTTCTTATAGATTTTGTTTACATTCGTTTTCTTTCAAAATAAGCATATTTTGTAAATACAAAATATACTTTATATTATATTGATATTCTCTATCTAGATACTCTCGCCTCATTCGCTTTTCTCTCCTTTGTTTTTTTCCTCTCTTTTGACCTGTAGGGGGTCGTCGGCGATATAGGGCCACACCCTTCCTTGCTTGCAGTCATCCCCCCGTTTTCCCTCTTGTTAGGCTACAACTTGCGCTGGCATTTTGCGGATTCGCTCTTTTCTTGTTCCTAACTCGTAGATGTTCTCTTAGGCGGTCGATCTTTGTACGGGTCTTCCATCAGGATCGAGTATTTTGGTGTTGAGGATGAATCTTGGTTGGGATTAATTTAGTTGTGACACTAAAGGGTTAAATCGAATAGACGACATTATTCTCTTCCCGATTAGGAATCGACTTACGTCTCTTTGGTATCAATTGTCGGTCGCTTCACAATAGAAGGTTTATAATTTAGTTTTAGTTTTTTTTTGTTTGTCCTTTAGTTGTTTATGAGTTTACGCCATTCGAGTTGTGTGGGTATTCATCCACTGATTGACGTGTTAGGTTGTCATCTTATTTGCGGAGAGATCCGGGTGGTGCGGACTGCGGCCTTCACGAGTTCAAATTCTGGAGGTGGTAACTGGGTTTGGTCTGTTCTTGGATTGATTGGAACGGTTCTTAGACTTGGGTATTGCCTTAATCGCGACTTTTGTTTGGAGAGAGCAAGTTTACTGTTTTGTTTTCTCTCGACGGCGTTGAGCGACCCTTATGTGCGATAGTTTATTTGGATACTACCTCTTTGGGTATTTTTGTTTAATAAATTTGCCCTTGTGGTGTCTTCTAGTTTTGTTTAGTTCTTTTTTTGTTGTGTTGCTTCCCAGATCTTAATCTACGGAGTTAGGGTTTTTAGATAGTGTTATGGGTTTCTTTAATTGTGAAGGTCGACCACTTCAGTTCGATTGTTGGGGATGTCTAATTGACTCTGCAAGGATGGTTATCCATTATTCTACATATGTTATTATATGCCAAATGTGCTCAAACTCAATAGAGTATTATTTCGGATGAAATTTCTTTAAGGTTTATTGGTTCAAATACTTGAACAATCATACGATGTATTAGTCTTTCGGATAGATATATTTGTACTTGTCAATTAGTTTCTACACGAGAATTGAATTGTAAATGCCGTTTGACTTCTCCACTTTAATGAAATCTTTTAGCAGTTTGTGTAAATAAATTATATTTTCTATCACATAAGAGTGTAAATAATTTAGGTTATTACGTCTAATAGTCATGTCCCTCTCACAAATAAAATAAAATGCATGTGTAAATTTCATCGATACCTGTTTTATCTGAAACTATTGTTGACTTATTATTAGTGTTGATTAGTGATAGCATTTATCCAACATTTTCATACTTCCTCCATTTTTTATGTAGGATGACCAATTTCTATTTTAGGAAATTTAGAAATACTTGTCCCTATTTTGATTTTTTTTCTTTCAAGACATGAGGTCACAATAAATTATCATATAATCCACTTACTTTCTACTTTTTTGGGTCACAATCTCTTTCTCTTCTATTCTCTCATCTATGGGTCCACATACTTTATTAATTACCAATCTACTCACCTAATCACTTACAACCATATTTGCCTCAAACACACAAAACCAAATGGGTCATCTAAAAAAAACGAGAGAAAGTAGTACGGATTAGTTTTTTTTTAGTGTATGTATTTTTGCAGAGTGAGACTATTTGAATTGAAGTATTTATTTACATATAAATAATAGATATACTTCCTCAGTAATGAATATAGAGCACACAATAAATTGGTCTTTTTTGGGAGTGTAACAGAAATTGTACAATTGTTGTAACTTTTCTTATTTTTGATCCCAATAACGCTCTAATATAAAATTAATGAAAAAAGTAGTCTAAATTGACTACCAACCTTTTGTTTTTTTACTACCAATTTTTCCCTCCTATTTTATTTGGATCACACTAATTCTTTTCCTAATTACCATTAGCTTTTTTTTAGCAAAATTAAGGCAAAATGATAATTTGTTACTTATTTCATTGCTTTTTTTTATAACAAAACTTATTTTTACTGAAACTTATCTAAATAAATTGACAGAGAATAGAACGCTTTAATCTACTGTAGTTCCAAACTCATTTGGATCCAATTTAAACATAGCTGACGTGATTGAAATTTTAAACTTGTACGATGAACATTTCGCGGTTAATCATGTATAGGACATGGAACATAATGTTGGTTGAAGCTTAACTATTCTGAACACTTTCAAACAGTAACTTGATGAAGTTAATGAGCAATCACTTTATTTTAGTTAGAAAAATAAATTGTCATGCATGTGCGCAACAAAAAGGACGGATAATAAGTTGCTGGTTGTTTTCATATAATTTCATTATATTGTGTGTGGGAATTCGGAGTCAGTGAGTGTACACTGTGTTGTGGATGCACTTCATATTTGATGCTTATTATACATTTATTATGTCCACGTCCAATATTTGTCACTCTTAATAATACCTGGCAAATCGATTCGGTCAGGTCAGATCGGGCTCGGTCATGTCCGGATTCGGGCATTTACAGTGTCGGTCATTTTAACGAACGATCGAATTTCTTTGGTTCATAGACTCCAATGTTTCGGTAACTAGTGTGGTCGTTCGGCCAAGTTTTTTTAAGCGCCTTTTGTTTTATTTCGTTAGCATGTTTGCGCAAAAATTAGATCAGTTATTAAGGTTTCTATAGGATAAAAGTATAATGTGACTAACTAAGTGAATTATTCATATAAAACCATATATTTGTCCGAATCTATAAATTATTATTGGCAAAAGGATGATTAGGGTTTCGAAAGGTAATGTAAAAATGCATTAATTTGATATATGATCACTTAGTAATTTTTTTATCGAAATCTTACACATCGCTTCTTTCTTTTATTGCAACAGTGAACTTGCACAAATATTTACATTTGATTACTATGACTAATATTTGTGATTTGTTACATGATTTAAACACATTTATAGTAATTATATAGATAAATCTGGTCAAATCGGTCGAGGTCAGGTATGCGGTACACAGGCCAATTCGTTCCAGTCATTCTAAACAATGGTTGATCGGGATCCGGTCAAAAACGGTTTCGGTCAAATATCTCTTGTTCATGACCCAACTTTTCCGGGTCGGTTTCCAGAGTCAAAATTGTAGTGTCGGTTTGTGTTTGCCAGGTAGTATTCTAAACAACTTCGTCATCACGAAGTTTCTGAGAAGCTAGAGTGATGCAATGCAATGACTGTAGAAGTAGGAAATCGAGAGTACTTGTGAAGGTAGATAGTTATAGGTGGAATATAAGCATCTTTGTACGAGCGACGCTCTGTGGTGCATTCACGCTTAATGTAATAGGAGACTTTTGCACAAAGGCGGACAGAGTATAAATAATGATCACGAACCTCAACCGTCAACATTAACATTAGGTTTAGATGGTCCATTGACCAAATCACTTCATAGTTTAATATTTTTGATGCAATTTGATACTAAACTTTACATTATACAAAGAGGAAATTTTTGATCGAATTATATATATTTTTGTGTACAGTTTTTCTTACCATACGAGAGTTAAAAGAAAAGGGAGTTCTTTTAATTACTTGTGAATCAAAATGCATATTGTGTTTGAAAATGTTCTTTTCATGTACTGTACCTGTATTAAAAAATAAGAATGGCTCATTTCTTAATCTCTAGTATTATACTTTAATTACACATTAAAGGGTTATAGTACAGAGTACATGCCTTATATAATTGTCACATATTCCGGTCTTTCCATAGCTTAGCCTTTACAAAAATATACAAATTGATTAGTAGCAAGTAAGTATTAGAAACTTGGGAAAATAGCGTGCTTTTCACACTCTTAGCGATGCCATCATTTTTGAAGTGAATTGTAGTAGTTCCTTCGCTTAAAGAAAAGTAGTTAATAAAACTTATAATCTTGTATGTAAAATACTATAGTTAACTAGTATAAATAATTGTTATTTTAAAATGTCGTCGTTGTTGATTTAATTTAGTCTATTTTAAGGTCCAATTCCATTTGAAAAATTTTCAATTTAGTTCAAAGCTTCGCATTTTGCATCGTTTTAGTATACTTGATTCCAATACATACATTAATGTAGTTATGTCTGTGACTCCATCCGTTTCCAACAAATTTCTGTCACTTCTAACTTTACACGTTTTGTCAATTCACAATTTTACAAATGATATATTCCCCCTTTAATTATATACATGGAGTAAAATTATAAAAAATTGGATTTATAATAAGCTACTTGTTAATACGATTCAATAAGACACGATTGTACTCTATCCATTCTTACATATGACGAGAATTTAAAAGATTCTCACTATTAATGAACAATTCTCACTATTCATTATGACATAAATTTAATAGAATGTGAGGGAGTTATAGAAGTTAAATTAAAGCTATCATTGTATAATTTTATACACACACAAAAAAGGTTATTTAGAATACCGGTTTACCTAATATCACATGCAATTAAAATTACATCAAATACTTTACGTTGTTTCACACATTTTTTATTTGAAATTAATATCTCTCTAAATATTTGAAGCGGTATGAACCTTTATTTATTCAAAAGGTTACATGTAAACTAATTCATTGTCTGCAGTTATAGTGTGTCGTCGTAATTTAACCGCGAAGTAAACAACTTACTAAATGTTATATTAATGTATAACATGAAAATGTTATCATTTACGCAAATCAGTCTGTCTTACATTGAAAAACAGAAGTAGAGATACTCTAATAACTTTCTCCATTGTGAACACTAAATGATTCGATTTTGGGGAAGGAATGAAATTTCTATATGTTTGGGAAAAAATTTGGGGAAGGATGGGAGTCGGAGAAGGATTCTATTTCGTTCCCTCGTTTAAACTTAATCAAGTGTTTTTAATTTGTAATAAAGTTTGTAAATTAATTATTACTCTTTTGACAAATAATATCCATTCTATTTATCCTCTTTTATTGGGAGTTTTTTTTTCTTTTTTCAATCTCTTTCCTCGCGAAAATTGTTTGGAAAATCAAAATTTTTATGAATGTAATTAAAACTGCGAAACAAAGAATATAATCACGGATGTAGTTCAAATGTGACTTAAGTAAGTCCTCAAGCATAAAGCAAGTCATTTTGGCTAAATAGGGCGCCCTATTCAAGAATTAGTTGAAACCTTATCTCTTTTCGTTTTTTTCCTTTTTTTCTTTCTTTCCCCCTAAAGATTCCATCCTTTTTTTTTATTGACTTTTTGTTGGATGAAGACTTTCCGTGTCAGAGTATTGTACAAATGAAACAGAAAAAATGGGCCACACAAGCCTATGTTTAAATTCAGCTGCTTCTCGTCCCCCTCTCATTCGTACTCTCTTCTCTTCTCCACTCCGCAATTCTCTCTTTTTTTATCCAGCAAAGCCAGCTAAAACTTTAACAAAAATTAAATCAAACAGCCATTTGTCGGCATAATTATCCAATTTACCCTTCGTCATTTTGGATATTATCAGTGACCAAAAATAACATAAACCTCCATTTAAAACTATTAAAGTCCAACGAAATACACAACTCGATGTTTAAAATGTTCAAAATGTGCGGGTGGCTAACATCATGATTATGTTTGTTTAGGTGTTGGTTATACATTTGTTGTTCATCAAACTTCCTTGGTTTCTGCAAAATGTTTTGGTGATGATATAAGCATTTCACATCAATAACAAGGGAGATTCTACTTTCTTGGTTGCTATTACTATTCCAGAGTAACACCTGGAGGTAATTTCATAAATTCTCATCATTTGTCCTGATTTTATTTTTGGAAATTTACCCTGTTTCCCGAAATTCCACAATTTATTAATGGGTTGTTGATCTTTTTATTTTTTTTGGTTCAGTTAGATCTAACTTTTTCAATAATGAAAAGTTTGTTTTTTTGTTATATTGTGTTGTGTTGATGATGTTATAGATCTTGGCCTGATCTTATAACAAACTTAAGTAAAGAAGGTGTGATTGGATGCTAATGTCAAACTTATGTTTTCCTGGAATTGGACATATGAGCCATCACCTGGGGCAAGCGTATTGCACAAATAATTGGAGAATAAATCACTGGTGATTTCGGGGCCCACCCCCACAATATTTGATTCATTATATTTCCATTTTGCTCTGTTTTTTTTTATATTTGGGTGGCGGTTGATTAAAGCTGTTTGAATTTTGTTTGCAGTTTTAATTGTTGAAGGAAGATATGATTGGTAAAGTTTATTAAGATTAATATCGCAAAGCTGGACTTTACGTTCATTCAGAATTGGAGCCTTTTGTTTGCGCGTGAGTGGACTTTGGAGATATGCACATTTGGATTTATCTTCCAATACGTAATTAAACTACTTGAATATTAATAAATTTAGTGTAAATGTTAATGAGAAATAATCGGTGCTTTGCTTTTGTTCTTACTTTTTCAACAACAACTTTTTAAAATTATATATTAGAAATTTTCTAAGTGGTGCAACTTTGTAAAACTATGTGATAAGTATCCTTTATCTAATTAAATTATCAATCATTTGTACAGACTGTTACAAGTTCGATATTTGACGTATCCAAATTTATAGTATTGCAACTAAAAGGAAGGAGGAGATATATATTAGGAGTAAATTTTTTGTGACTTCTCTAATTGGATTGTTGTTTGCTTATGATATTCAGGTGATTTCCTGTGTGGCTGAAGTATGTGCTGGATTGAATTTAGCGACATGACAATGGACCATTCAAAGTTGAGTTACACACTTTTTCTGTCTAGTTCCTTTGCCATTAAGTGGAATGTGATCATAATCTTTTCTTTTAGGACTATGCAATTGAATGCTGATTATATTTATTAAATTTGGGAAAAAATTCAACTTGAAGGAAAAAATGCAAGCATTTACAGCAAAGTAGTCGGACATGAATGAAGGAAAAAAGTTGTTCCATTGGCAAGGAGGCCCAATTATATTGTCTCAGGTTAGGAAAATGAACTCATTCATGATCCTTTTCCAAGTAATTAGAGATATTAGTACTAGTAGATTATTGAATTTATGATCATAATAATGAAGTAGTGAATGTGTTCGGGAAAGACACATTTATAAAGTTACGTAGACAGTGATGTTGACGAAATTTGATACCAATTAACCAACAACTTCAATGATTGCAATCCATATATCATTACGACGCGCAAGACATACGAAGTAATTTGTTTACCATCTGTTTCACAAAAGATTTGATGTGACATACTTAATACTGAACAAAAAAATGACTTTTATCTTTTAATTACAAGATGAAGTTAATTTTGTACTAGAAAATTGACCCATCAACCTAAAATATTCTTTTTTTTTCTTGTTATAATTTAAGTATTGTATTTATATATTTTTTGGTGCTTAGAGAGTGGATGAGAATTCGATCCTAGGATTGGCTAAAATTAGGAAGGAAGCTCTATCCAACTGAGCTATCTTAACCCTCGAGTACTGTGTTTATATTGACGAGAACCTTGAAGTTTTAATTGACTTGTGACAAAATATTAAACAGATAGAAAATGAGTATGGACCAGTGGAATGGGAAATAGGTGCTCCTGGTAAAGCATACACAAAATGGGCAGCTGAAATGGCTGAAACTCTAAAAGCTGGGGTACCTTGGGTCATGTGTAAGCAAGATGATGCTCCTGGTGATGTTGTAAGTATCTTCTTTCATCCTTTTTATCTTTTTAAATCTTTCTTAGCACTCTTAACTAATGATGTCTAATTAAGTCCTTTGGCATCTTTTCCTCAAAATGGAAACTATGTATTTATTACTTAATCATGTACTAGCTAGCATGTTTGATTAGCATATTCATGATTCATCTACTTATGATGTTTTTCATGATTGAAGGAAGAATTAAAAGGTCTGATCACAGTTTTGGAGTGAAAAATCTACAGTATATGTTTTCTGAAAGTATGGTTGTGTGATTCAGAAATTCTAAAAAACTCTTACAAGTATTTTGCTTAAAGTACTCGGTATTTCCTCCATTTCAAAATGTTTTCTCATTCTAAATATGTATGTGTGACAAAAGAASTCGAAGTGGGGAAAAACTTTCTGAACTAAAAAGTTCGAACTGAAGGTCATTGTTCTTATCGTTTTGCCCATGTTCTGTTTTTATTATTGTGAGCCATACAATATTACCAAGTGTACCCATGTCATGATGTTTCTGGTTCACTTATCTTAAAAAGTGATAAAAAAAAAGGTTAATTTTTTCATGATTTTACCCACCATCTGTTGTTCTAATGCTTCCATTTGGTACTCAATTAGTCACTTTCACCTAGTATTATAATACTTTGATTAAGTTGTACCCATAACATACTTTGACTCACCAATTTGGCATCTGATTATGACAGATCAACACCTGCAATGGTTTCTATTGCGAAAATTTTGTACCCAACTCTAAGTCCAAACCCAAGATGTGGACAGAAAATTGGACTGGCTGGTATGTCACTTGACTTCTCTTCTGTTGTCTTTCAAACTCGAACATCTCAAGTATATCTAATCATAGCAGGCTCAGGCCAAAGCCCAACTCCGGCCTATCTCCCCCAGCCTTAATGGGCGATATTGACCCTGAACTCCTGAAGTTTTGCATGCCGGCTTCATCACCAAGTCTAATCTTGTGTGCAACCTCATTCGTAATTAGTGCTCCCATGATTTGTCTAGGTACACTAAATTTGGTGGAGCAGTCCTTACAGACCTGCAGAAGATGTTGCATTTTCTGTAGCAAGATTCATACAAAATGGCGGCTCATTTGTTAACTATTACATGGTAAAATACTTGTCATAGGACTATCCAATATCAACCAAACTTGCCCGGGGTCCAAGAATTCATAAATACTTACGTTCTGTGTTTATTTTCTTCCTTCAGTATCATGGAGGAACAAACTTTGGGAATAGCTGGTAGATTGTTGCTACCAGCTATGACTACGATGCTCCAATTGACGAATATGGTAAATTCGATATACAAATATTATCAAGTAGCAATATTATCATAACATCATCACTAGTTTTGTGTATATTTTGAATTTTGAATTCGCATAGGCTTACCAAGGGAGCAAAATACACTCACTTGAAAACCTGCACCGAGCAATCAAAATGTGCGAACCTGCTTTAGTTTCTGCAGATCCAAAAGTGACAAAACTCGGAAAATCCCAAGAGGTAGTTTGGATTCCTAGCATCACTGCCTGCCTTTTTTTTTCCTTAACACTTGATGCAGAGTGAACATCTAACTCATAATTATTTTGCAGGCTCATGTCTTCAGTTCAAATTCAGGAGCCTGTGCAGCCTCTTGGCAAATTATGACACTCAGTGGAGTGTAAAGTCACCTACAGTGGCTCGGAGTATGAGTTGCCTCCATGGTCCATTAGCATCCTACCTTGCAAGCGAGAAGTGTACACACTGCAAGAGTAAGTCAATAATTGAAAATAATTTAAGTTTCTTTTAAAAATTATCCAAAATGTTTTCGGTTTGAACATGTTTAATGCCAATATGAAATTCTTTAATTGTCAAGTTTACTGCTCTTCTTTTCCTACAAATCGTCAACAGGTTCAGCTCCACGGTTCAATGCAAAGATGACACCAGTTAGTGGTTTCTCCTGGCAATCATACGTTGATGAAAATCCACAGCAGATGATGATAGTACTTTTCAGAATAGGGTTGTACGAACAAACAAATGTAACTAAGAGATAACTCTGACTACTTGTGGTACATTGAAAAGTATGCAATCTGTCTATTCACTTAGTTTTAAGTTCTTAAATTTCTGTAATCTTTTTAAAAGTCTAACCTACTTTGAATGTTCCAGTGTCAATGTGAAAAGTGCAGAAGAACCAACTCTCACAGTTATGTCACAGGACATGCTTTGCATGTTTTTGTCAATGGCCAATATCAAGGTACATTGGAATTGTACCACTGTATGAAATTTCTCGACTTGCATTTCATCATTCATTACTTACTGTAACTTGGGGATGCATATGATTTCAGGCACGTGCTTATGGTTCATTAGAGCAACGCAGCTGACATTCAGCCGAAGGTTCCTTTGAGACCTGGATTGAATAAGATTTCATTACTTAGTGCTGCAGTTGGACTTGCGGTTAGTTTACATTTGTGGTGCTTGAAAACATAACTCGTATACTGCAACACTATCTTACCGTTCTGGTTTTTGTTAAATTTATACAGAATGTTGGCAAACACTTTGAGAGGTATAATCAAGGGTTCTTGGTCCAGTTACCTTAGCGGTCTAAGGAGGGACATGGACTTGTCACGGTCAAATGGTCCTATAAGGTCGGTCTTTCTCAAAATTTGATATCTGTCTTCTGTCTTAAGTTGAATTGATGAGATTTCCTTTTTCCAACTATAGGATTATCGTAATCCATATTCTGTGAGCAGGTTGGAATGAGGGTGAAAGTCTTGGACTACATACTATCAGTGGCAGTTCTTTCGGTGGAGTGGGGACAATCAGCTGTGGACATAAGCAGCCGCTGGCATGGTATAAGTGAGGAGTTGAGGACATTTTTCTGATCACCATTTTAGGGTGTCTATAGTTCAATTATAATCAATTTCATTTAAAAAAAGTATCATTCAGATAAGTTCTAAAGAATAAGTTTCAATGTTCTAATAAGTTCAATTCAAATAATTCAGATAAGAACAGATATGCCCTAGAAAGAGTGGTCTTTTGTTTGCGAATGGCATAAATAAACAATAAAAATCCTTATGAGAGCAACTTTTGACATCAACTCCTCATCTTCAGACTACTTTCAGTGCACCAGCAGGAAATGATCATTGGCTATAGATATGAGGCACATGGCAAGGGCAAATGTGGATTAATGGTGAAAGCATAGGTCGACATTGGTATTGCAAACAAAGCTAGTGGAAAGTGTGGTCCTTGCAATTATGCCGGAACTTACACTGAGATAAATGCCTAGGCGAATGTGGACAGCCTTCGCAGAATTGGTAAGGAAAAAGTTATTGCATTTCTGTCATTCCTACTCAGCAATCAATTACAATGTAGAGTACATATTGTCAGACCTTGTGACATAATTCTTATTTTCAGGTACAATTTCCAACGCGCATGGTTAAGACCAAGTGATAATCTTCTAAGTTGTTTTTGAAGAGATGGGAGGTGATCCAAGGGAATTGCACTGGTAAAAAGAACAGCCATGTAAGTGAAAAACAGAAATTAGATATACTTAGATTGTTTGGAAAACTTCAACTACAAGGTGGCACAATCTTTGTGTTTTCGCGTATATGGTACACACCCTTGGCTTAGAAGCAACCCAAAGGTGGATATAGGCTGCTATTTTCCTAACATCATTCGGTCCAAGCCGATGTGAATTGTTAAGAAGACTTGTGATGCCTGATGCTTTGTGATTGTTGTACATATATATATATATATAATAATCACAAATCCTGTTGTAAGAACTTCCCTAGGGATTGAATGAAAAATAATGAAAAGCTATAGTTGTAGCCTGAAGCGGGTGATCCGTGATCGATAACTGTTTAGACATGAAAAGTAGCTATAGCTGTAAATTGTATCGATGTTGATGTAATAATGTGTACTAATAATTCAAGTGTATGGAATAGCATATCTGCATATTACATCTTAAAGATATGATCTGGTACTCATGGTACTGCTCTGTTCCCATTAATTCTTCAACTCATACTTTGTTCACAAGTCTTACAACTTTTCTATTTACTGTAATTGCACATCGAACATCAGTGATAGGCGACAAACTGTAAATAACTCGAATCGGGTACTAATCAACTTACCAGTGTTGGAGATCATGGCTAAATACTTATTTGACATCCATCTTCATTTTAGCAAAATGGGGAAAAAATGAGAGAAGATTATCAATTTATGATTGTTTTATTAAATCAAATTAAGTGAAAACTAAGATGTTTGACTTCAGTTTGACTCTGATTAAAATTTGTCACATTTCAACTCATCAAATTAATTAAACACTTAAAGAAAATCACAATTATCCCTTAGATTCCGAGATGTTGATAATCAACCTGAAATACGTAAATACATTGTATAGTACAAGTGATTATACATTATAGAGTATTAAGTGTTATCATACTCATTTTTTTTTATTAATAATAATTTGTTTATTCGCAATATTTTCCATTGGTTAGGATTGCACATAACTAAATACAATCGATTGTTCCATGAATTGCTCGAATAGGTTGAAGCCTAGAGACATTGATGCATACTCCATCCTTTTGGTAGCTTACGAGTCAAATTATTTCATCGTTTTTCGCACCATAAAAAAATAAATCGTGCTTTTCTTGGCTCATCTCATTTGTAACATTGAAAAATGTGCCACAACTTGCCCAATTTCCATGGCAGTTGTTCCTTGCTGACATACTCGTAGGCAATCCCACTCAATCTTCACAGTTTGCAACACTGCACTCACTGCTTTTTGAAGAGAGACAAAAATGGCCTTGGATTCGGCAAAGTTCAACGCACTTCTTATGCGACGCTTGTTCTCCATTCACATTTCTATTAGCTCCCCTACTTCATCATATCAGTATATAATCCACATTCTTTGATTTCTAAATTATTAGTAAACATTGTTGTTGTAATAAATCAACATTCTTTGGGAAGAATTGATCAGATACTAAGTTTTAGAGCATACTGAGCTGTTACTTTTCTTTGATGGTTTGAATTGTATTGCAGATTGTCAGATGTTTGAATTGTTTTGCTTTGAGTTGAATTAGGTTTTAGTGTGGTATTTTTGGTTGCCAATTTTTGTAGGTAATTTGGGGAAGAATTGGTAAATGTTATGCTTTGAAATGTTAGGGTTGTGCTATTGAAATACATAGCATTAACTAAATTAATTGGTTTTTTTTTTCTTTTTTTTTTTTTTTTGAATGTTAGGTATTAGCTTATTATAGTTATGAAGACACAGCCTATTGAAATCTATAGCATTGTAAGGCTGTGAAAATGCTCTGAAGGAAAGGAAATTCATTGAGCCGGGGGTAGCTAGTGGAAATTCATTGGGTTGGATCAGGCCATGGTTTGCTTTCACTTATGAAGTATGATGAATTTATTGGTAATTAGGTCTAAGCATTGTGTCTGACAGCAGAGATGGTTTGTTACGAGTTGCAGAGCTTGCTCTAATATGCCTTTTGATTCGTGTGGACTTCCACCTTGCCTTTTGGGTTTAATATTAGGCAGCTCTTAACCTCATCCATTGTGGTTTTATTATTAGTTCTCGGTGGAAGCATAGCGTGAAGTCAAATAGTCGATAGTAATTTCTTGTCCACGGATATGGTCTATTTTGAGTGGCGGTAAAAGGAGATGAAATATCAGCTTTTTAGTGGTTTGTTAAGATTTGAAAGTTGACACTTGAGACTAATATAGATTTACCCTGTCTGTTCAGTTTAAAACTTCAGGCTTCTAGAGTTAGCAGTATAAGTGTCATGTACATTTGGCAGTTTGTATTTGTGGATGCGAACATGCCGTTCATTGCGATGTTCATAGGAGTCAGTTTTATAGCATGCGTGTTAGCTTACTGGCTGAGAGCTTTTTTTTAGAGGGATATAATATTGTCCTAAACTTGATTGAGGCTAATCCGACAAATCAAATGCTTCCAGCTCCTTTTCTGTTTTCTTTGTTTCTCCTTTGTTATCTGGTAATCATTTTTGAAGACTGATTGATTTACAGAAGATACTATCATGTATTGCTTTTGTTTTAACTCCACTTTTTTTTTTTTATTGGCACTGGCTATCTTCATGCTATAAAAGGCGTGTTATGTATTCAATTTTGAACTAAAATATATATCCCTATTTCTATTGCAAAAAAGTTATAAGATTTTGATATTTAGTAACTTTTGATGTTGTATTTATATTCACTTATGGAGTAAATGAGTTGTGGAATAAGTCAGGGAAGCATGGAAGGCTTTGTGATGATCCAATGTTGCTTTTCGAATTTGCTCAGACGTTTTGTAGCATTAGTGCATTGAACATGTATATATTGCACTAGACTACTAGAGTCTATTATCACCGATGCACACACTAATATTTCTCTATTTATTTCAACGTATTTATGCTTATTAACCATGCATGAATTCCCAATTAATTTATGCCAAGTCTCATTCAGTAGTTTCCATCTGTTGTGTATTTGTTTGAGCAAACGTTGGCTAGGAAAACTTAATGTGTTTCATGTACTCAGTAGTAGTTTATTTGTGCATTTGCTATACAGTGGGATGGTGTACTTGCTTCATGCTTGCCGTCACTGGAATTTTCTTCATTTGCAGAAAGTCATTTATACCACAATGACAACTTTCACAAACCAGCACAGCTCTTTTGCCTGTTTTGCAGATATGCTCTGGAGTCTTTTTGAGGAGTATGACAGTTTTTGATTCAAATTTCATAAAGTTTGTGGAGCAAAGATTATTGTTGGATCTGAGACAATGTATTCTAGGCTATTGACTCTTAGACCGTCGTTTGATTGGGAGGGTTCTCATCGTCTTCTTCTCATCTATAAATATAGCATACCAACAAATCTAGTTGCTGAATATTCTTCACAGACCTGTGAAGTTATTATTATTGAAAGACTACCTATCTGGGTGTTTGCCGATCCTTTTGAGCTTCAACATCTTGTTCACCGTGGAGGTGCCTCTTATTGTGTTTTGAATTTGTTCTCTGTTTAATTTTCATTTTTTTAATGACATTGACTCAAAGGGCTCTTTGTTCAGTATTCAAGGATGCTTAGTATTTGGAGATACAAATTTGGAATGTGCCTTCATTTCTTCCAATCAATCAATGTGTTGAAGTTCACTTAGATGTAACCTTGAGTAGTTCAGCTGAGAAGAAAAGTGTGCTAGAGTTGAAGCCAGAGTTAATTTTGCATGCACATATCCTGTAAGTAATTATCTAACTTTTGTAGTACTTTTCAGACTTAATCAAATCAATCAATGCCTTAATCCCATAAGTGGGGTCGGCTAACATGAACAACGTGATTAAAATAAAATCCGAGAAGGGTTTCCCATTCACAATGAATTTTCCTCCTCCACCTACGATCGAGAGTCTCATCCGCTTAAATTCAACAGTTTTAAATCTTTTTAACTCCTCGCCACTAGTCATTTTCGGTCTTCCTTTACCTCGTTTCAAAGTCTCCCTGATCACTTTCCACCTCGCCGGTGTCTTACATGCCCCACACGCAATGGTTTTCCCTTAACTTGCTTGCAATAACTTTTAGACTTAATGTTTTGAAGAATGATTTTTCTGTGATCACAGTATAGGCATTTGTGAAACTGGATATCTGTGCTTTTTTTTAAATAAATTATTTTAAATTTTATAGAACCTTTTAGAATATTAGACTATTCAATATGCGAGTTTTGAATTTCCGCTCTTCGGGTAGTAATTGGGGTTGTATTGGGACAGTCTATATTTTCCTATACTGTCACCTGCAATGTATGAGTGTTTGCATTATTTTGAAATGGAGGATGTAAGTTTGTGATAGAGATTTCATTGCTTTTACAAGGTGTTGTTATGTCTTCTTTAGCTGAGGGAGTGTATACACACTTACACAGGGATAGCGTGTTTAGTAGTGAGTGAGTGGAGGTTTGTAATTAAGCACTTCACTGCAATATGATAAGTTTCGTAATGTGGCGGATTGCA
>SNQN01002180.1:32721-54857 GCA_008642245.1 Bassia scoparia | reverse complement strand
ATAGAAGAAGTCTATTAATGACAACAACGTTAATCTGGTACTTCCTCAAGTCACTAGCGTGGAAAGTCAAAAGCGAGTTGATATCATACGGATCTGTGTAGAGAAATTGACATCTCATGAAGAGAGAAATATCGTTAGGAGATATTGATAATGAAGTGAAATATAGGTGATAATCATCCTATCTCTTGATGTATTTTTTTTGAGGCATATGAACGCGACTTCGTGTTGACATGAGCAAGAGCATAACATCCGTATCAGACCATAGTGTTCTGTACATGATCTGGCTTTTCAAAGAGATATTTTCAGGTAGGGTAATCACTCTTGCATGCGAATTAGTATAAGAGTGTCGTGTGACAACTATGATTTATGGTCTGCTTTCGCGAATTGCCAACTAAGCACGCCATAGTTCTCAATAGGGGCAAGGTATCAGTGAAGCTATCATGTAAGAGGAAATTGATTGCTTGCTGATTCATTGTATGAAATGATGATTTCTTGCGTGGATGTGATTTTATATTTTGACTCCGAGATTGCTTAGAGGATGTGTAGCGTGTATGTTGTTGTTAAATGGCCGTATGGGACCAGGCTGCGCAGAAGATAGCTACTACACGGGGTTGGTGAGTCAGCTCCTTCATCCATGTTGTGTTAGGAATTGTAATAGCCACTACATTGGCCGAAAGAGCCTATAGCTCATGTTAGTTATGCGAATGGGTTCACAGACACTCTGTGATCTTTGATATGGAAAATTCGTAGCTATGAGAGTATGATCAGGCAATGGCACTGTGACAGGTTTCCGAGTGGGCATGCTCTAGATTAATGGATGGATAATGCTGTATTCATTGGGTAATGATCGGTATTGTAGAGGGGTTTTCACCGGCCATTGTAGTGCGATTGGGCTTGGTCGACAAGGATAATGTGCTGCAGACCGCTGTGTGACGACACTGGTGGTCTAGCTTTGAGCTGGATAGGTTCCTGGTGCCTCTACGTTTGCACATGGTACAAGTGATAAGTATCATGCGATGCAAAAGAGTGAATTGCAGAGCGCTGGTATTTATGCAGGGATGTTAGGGGGTGCTACCATTCCGTAATGGCAGGTAAATATATTGACTGACACAAAATGTAAAAAGGAAAGTGTGCAATATCATGAACGCTGCTAGAAAAAATAGGGACGCGCTGTAGTATACCGTTTTTATTCTTCATTCTTTATTATTTGCACGTTTTTTTGGCATAGATTTACATTTTTTTAGTGATTTTTTGTGATAAGTCGAAAGTTCAAAGTCGATCCGTTTAATTGTTGACTTAAGGTAAGCCTAATGATTCTAATTTTAACCATTTGGACATTAACCTAAGAGATCACCTTGCTATAAGATGTGGAGTGTTCGTTAATATGATCAGATGACGTGTGCTGTCGGTTAATCACATAGCTTACGGTCTCTTTAGTTCTAGAAGCGGTAGCTTATTGTCAGACCGCTGACCGATAGGTGAGGTCAAAAGTAAGAACTAAGTTCAGCCAGTGAAGAGTCTTGCTGGGGACGGGTTAGTTGAGAGCGGTTAATCGGGTGGCAGACGAGGGTCGTATGATAGCTCAGAATGATCGTTTAACTACATCAGCAGATTGAAATGTATGATACAGGGTGCTCTCTATAACATTAGGCTTTGGGGTAGTCGAAACGACTAGTTCCCGGCCTCCAATTTTCCTGGAGATGGGCATCAAGCTTAAGAAATTGGTTATGATAGGGTAGATTGCACCATCTCTCTGGTCGCAATTTTATTTTCTTAAGTCAGCCTTCCCCCCCCCTGTGGTCAGTCTCGAGTGTAGAACACGTTTAAATGCTAGAATGTGATGCCAGATACTGGAACTATGTGCTAAGTATATTTTCTTGTGTATGCATGGATGAAATTTATGTTCTTTTTTGAAGACGTCCTTAAAGGTTAAAAATTCTCATATGTATTGCCTTTTTCGACCTCATGATAATGTATTAGATTTAGTGAATCTTCGAGTGAAGTGCCAGAGAATTGTATGAGCGTCGGAGGTCACCTTTCTTGTTAACTATTGTAAAATATAGAAATTGTAGAAAAAATCAGAAAAAATAATTCAAGGTACAAATTAGAATCTGGGTTTAGAGTCTATTGGATTCCTAGAGTTAGTATAAGTGATACATAGGGGTAGTGCAAACCGACGGTAATCTTTCGATGTCCCAATTCGGGAAGTCGAAATTGTTAGGGAAACCACTTTTCTTTCCAATTGGAATATAAGTGGAATCATAGATAGGGAATTGTCACAGTAGAAATTATGTTAAATCTAAAGTTACAAAGCGAATTAATTAAATATGAAATATTACAATATTAAATTACGAAGAAAACTCACTTTTGCCTCTTATTTGAGACTTTGCTCTGGTTCAGTTTCTTTACATATTTAAGCTTTTTTCAATAGAGTTCGGGGCTGGCGTATTTTCAAAGAGTCATGATCGGACACGTGGTATGGTTTTCCCATCATCGATTACTCATTGTGGGAGACACTTTAGGTGTCTAAGCCTTGATTCATATATTCATTATGGAAGATGACATGAATTAGATGATGCAGTCTCGCATTTGATTCTGTAAGACTCTAAGGTAGTTATAAATCTATGTCTTTCTAAATAGGTGAGTTGTCACATAGGCCTTGCTCGGCCTACAAATTGTTCGTTTGTGCATTCCAAGCCCCAATTCATCCTTCCAAGACCTGAATTATCCTTCTAAGCTCATGTCATTTTCATAGATAATCAGTCTTTCAAGCCACCATATTCATCAACTCTAGAATTTTTCTCAAATACTCCTATACACCAACATCATTAACCAACAAAAATGCCGTCTGTTGAAGAACAGATTTCAAATAACTTTCCGAACAAGTTCTAAGTAACTACTCAGAACACACTGAACACTCAACGGAATCATGGACATGGAAGAATGCTCGAGTTTCCTTGGCACACTGGTTGGAAAGCACCAGAAATCCATTTGACCCCCATCTCTTTCACGAAGGACATCGCCTCACTTGGATTCACACCGTTGTTCAAAGTCACCAAGACAATTCCTAAGTGTCAAACAAGATTGACTCGATTCTATATCTGGGGTATTAAGACCATTCAGTCTACTCAAAGGAATTCGTCCCCTGCTTTTTAATTGGTCTTTCCTCTCTTTGTTAACTCAATAATGTCAGAAATGGTTCTTTTCACTCTGAAAGAACAATTACTTGGGATAGCATCGCATTGCGCATTTCTTGGACGACGATATAGGGTAATTTAACCACTATTTCGGAGCTCAGATCTTTATTTAAGGGGAAGAGAGGGGTTAAGCTCGCAACTAATTGTAGCTGGAGAAGTTGCTGCTTACACTAGTTTTGCTGATTGAAGAAGAGATGGTCAAAACTTATGACGACCTTCTACAGTTAAAGGAAAGATATCATTCTAAAGTTACAAGTCTTCCGACTATTACGGTTTACAGATATTTGTGTTCTGAGATGGATGATCTTCATTAAAGAGCACGAATGGTTAATATAAGAGTAAGTTCGAATCCACACTTTGAATTGAGTGGAGTGGTCCCTCTTACCCTAACTGTTTGTATGTCATTTTTTTTTTACTTTCAGAGTCTATGGTATGAGGATTATGGATATTTCAACATTTTACCTGCATGTATAATTTATTTGATAGTCAATAATTAAATTTCATTTTTTTCTAACAGTCCATATGTTTGTAGATCTAGAACTGTAATGGAACAGACTATGGAAGAGTGGAATCTCAGAAGTCAAATTGTTAATGGATATTGGAGAGAAGCCTTTTCTCAAGAATTCAACAATAAAATCATTCCTTCCCATTAACCAGCATTCATGGTCACTCCCTTGAGCATATCCTTTAGCATAAAAACTTTCAAACTACCTATATTTCTTTCCTACCACCACATCATCACCTTTGGTAATGCAACATGGTTGCACATGTGGCAAACTAAGTAAGATCCTAAGTGCAAAAATTGATAAGAAAACAAATTCAAAGTGCAAAAGTGGCAGAATTCAAACGTTCAATTCAATAACCAAGTTCAATTAAATATGCAAAAATCAAAACAAGCCTTGCCGATCACATGGGGGCTACTTTTGGGACTTTGAGAGCTTTCCTTTCTTTTCTAACCTTTACCATAATTCATTACATGTATAAACCCTCTCCCAAGCGCGCATTGTCCAATATACAAACAAAGCTACGAAGGTTTTCAAAGGTATAGTAGGAAGCTTCTTTCGGGCCGACTAATAAAATAAATTCGAAAACTCATCCTACTAAGTTATTTTACTATCTTTATAATGGTGTGTCAAAATTCATACGATTAGTATCCGACAAGCTCGAAGCTTAGAACGTAGATCATGTAATCCCACACAATTCCCATATACAACTATTACACTCTAGTCACGAAATTCTGCTTGTTCTTTTTTCCGACTTTAGCCTATTCCTAGTACACATCACTTTGGGCTCTCCTCAACTTATCCTAGGCTATAATATCAGTAGAGTCTCCTCCATGCATCCTCTGGAGCATCTCGCCTCTCCCTTGCTCTCTCCCTGCCTTCTTCTCAGTGCGTCAATCTCTATGTCATCGATCTGGTAACTTCTAAATCAAATCCATACGAAAGGAAAAGTTAAAATAATAAATCCACAAGCTTGTGTTACTTGCACTAACAAAAAATAAGGCATATATTGCGTTTTTGTTGGACGCCTTATTGAAAAGGTCGACAACGTTATTTTGCGCGAAGAAAAATAGCATATTTTGCTTTTTTTTATGATCGTTGTGTATATTGGATCCCCTAAAAATGCATCAAAATATGTACATATTTGGACACTTTTAAGAGTCTTTAAATATTGACCTTCAAAGGTCGCTATTTATTAAAACACCACGTGTTAATCACCACTCGACATGGATTTTGGACTTTTTTTTCCTCTAAATTCTAATATAAGCTCGCATGACTATCTTCCAAAATTTTCCGCAAATTGATTAGTCGTAAAATCCCCTATCTCGCAATATACACCCTCCCCCTATTATTAGTTACACATAGATTTATTCCCTCCCCTATTATCCTCTCACTTAGATGATTTTTTTAAAAAATTAAAATCATTAATGTAAATAAAATTAGATAGATATAAATTTGTGACAATTAATAAAGCATGGAGGGGTAGTATTGCATGTAGAGAGGTGTTTGTATAATATAGGCTTTGAAAATTTCACTCAAATTGACTATACATAAAGCGAAATTCTTCAACCCAATTGCACGATCAATGTTCGTTGTCTTCTCCCCATGAGTCAAATAGTATTCCTTCCAATCCAATTTAGCTCTTTCGATCAAAACCAATTCTGCAATTCAAAAACCCTTAATTCTTCCCAAATTAAGGTATTTGATTATTGATATTTCACGGCGAAGGTGGTGCGACGGTGCTGCGGGTGTACAGTACGTGCGTAAGTGTGCGAGTTGAAGATTAAAGTGTGATAATAGATGCAATTTGTGACTTAAAAGGGTTGATTTATCTGATTTCATTTCCTTTTCTTTGTTTTTTTTTTTAAATGTGAAGTTGCTATTGCAGGTAGCAGTACTGCGAACAAATTGCCTTTTCTTTGTTTTTTTTCTGGAAATTGCATAATTGTTTCTATTGTTACTGATTCATTCGAATTGGAGTATTTGGTTTTGTTTGCTACATAAATAGTAGAAACGATGAAATCAAAGAAATTAGGTTAGGATTTAATTTCCAACGGGTCATATGATTTAGAGTAATTTTAGACTAATTAATATGTTTTTCATGAAAATTAAAAAACTGATTAATTGAAATCAGTTGGATAAGGATTTTCATGTTTCTGTGATAATTAAAACTAGTTATGAAAACTAATAATACAAAGCTGAAACATGCTATCACGTTTGTTTTTATATTGTTACAGTGACGTTGCTAATTTTAATATAGCTACAAATGCAATCAAGAAGTAGAAAGTATATTAGGTCATGCTATGATAGGTGTCTGCTGAGTCTAATCTGGACTCCTTGCTGCTAATACTAGCATATTGAGTTTAATCTGCACTTTTGTTTTCCCTTGCTTTATTTGGTTCTTATGATTGTTTCTATTCCCTACCATGTGTAAGAAATTTAGCAATGGGTTTACTCATATAATTGAACTACAAATTTTAGGATAGATGTGCGAATGGAAGTGAAAGGTTGGTTTCGTATATATATCACCAGACACCTTCTCAAGGTTAAAAGGTGAATAGAAGCAGCATATGTTATTGATTCAACAATCTTGCTGATAAATTGAGTATTATTGAACAAAGTACGAGAGAATCCATTAACAACTGCTTCTAATTTGTCATCCTCGTATTTCTCAATTGCACATCTCACATCCAACTTTGAGAGGGGGGGGGGGGGGGGGGGGGGCGGGGGGGGGGGGGGGGGGGGGTGCTAGAATGTAAATACTTAATAAACTTGCACGAAAATTTGCCATTAAGAAAACATTGTAAAAAAATTGTCACATGCAAGAGTATGGAGATAGTTGAGAAATGTGTTGGCTTTGTTGGTTTGATGAAGTGATATATGCTTGTCTACTTGTCAATAGATAACGTAGGTAATCAACTAATATTGGAGTTTTTGTTGAAAAAGGAGCATGATTAGGAATAGCTTCACAGAAGCTTACCTAAAGTTGCGTTTGGATACAAATGGGGAAGGAATAGGAAAGGGATGAAGCCATGAAGGGAAGGAAAATTAATGATTTTTCGCTTCAAATCTCTCCTTTGTTGAGGGATCTAATTGGCTTCACAATTTATTCCTCCATTTATCTCTGCCCTAATCTCTTCTTCTGTTGTTATCCAATGAAGGAACTTCATCCCTCTATTTCCTCTCCATTTATCTCTATTTTCATTCAATCTAAAGTTCAAACATAGGGCTATATGTTAATCTACAGCGACATGTTGATAATTTTTCTTTAAAGCTCAATTATTATTGAAATATTTCACTATTCCCTACTCTTTTTATTAGATGTTCTTTTTTTTTTAATTTTTTTAATGCTCTTTAACAAGCTCGTTAATATCTTCTTGTAAACAGGTACAGGCTGAAACAGCAAACAAATAACCCGTGTGCAACAGATACAGAGTTATTAGGTCATTGGGGTGGGGAGCATAAATAAGATGTATCCGAGAAAGTGCACTGGTGCTGCTCATTGCGAATTTTGTAAACCTTCCATCATTTCTTATGTTTGTTGTTGCATATCACGTGAAACTTTTGTTAATGTTTTGCTTTCTCATCTTGACAAATTCAGCAAGCCTTTTCCTTGACTTCTAGGATTATATTGCTAGTATTGATGATGGAATGATTTATAGCCGCTCCTACACACTTTCCTCTTAAGAGTCCTTAAAAAAGATCACGCTTCAGGGAGCTTTTGATAATGGTTAAAATAATTGCTTCCTTTTTTTATGCATACCTCAATGTTTGTTTATTAAAACCACTACCAACAACTACCTTTAAGTTCAACTTAAAGTTAGAATTCACGACGCGTGGCAATTTCAAGAATCCTCAATCTTTAGATCTAAATCACTCCAGTTTAGTTCTTCCAGCATAGACCAGAGAATTGTCATAATTGCAACTATTATTAATTACCATCCAAAGTCAGTTGTTGACACACTTTTGCTGCAACATTCATAACAACAGACCGAAGACCTCTACAGGGCCTACTGACGTGCCCTGTCTGGACTTCTCTCCCCTGCTAGTGTTGCTGATGTGATGGCACAGGACCAAGTCCCTGCACATGCTTATAACTGAGTATTTTGCTCTAATATACATGCATGCACTGGTATTAGGATGTTTTATTCTCAAGTTTTGTAATTATATCCAATGTGTTCTTTTAGGGATCGTCATTGGCTGATGATTTGAGTATTTAATGAAGCTCGTGTTGAGAAACGTGGCATGATACATGCAAATGTGTAAAATACAGCAAGAAAGTGAGTTTCCTAATGCCTCAAGCATCAGTTGCATATTGTGTTTCATTTCATGTCATCAAATCTGATATTTTCCTAGGCCCCAAACTATTACTATGAGCGGCACAAGGGGCAATCCCTAGATTGAATTTGAGTCCAGTCAAAGGCTTACCTAACGTGGACCACTACACAACAGCTGTCCAACATATTATACAAACAGAAGAGACAAAAACAACCTTTTGACTGAGTACATAGCAGAAATGGTTAACAAACATAATATAACTAATAACTTCCATTAACGAGACTAAGCGACATCATAATCTCTATATTAAATCACCCCTCAAGTGGAAGATGTGAAGAAGGATTCTGAACTCCCACTTGTGAAGGAGGAGTTGAATTCTGCAGACACTAGAAGGATTTTGGTACGAACATCAGTAATGCTGTGATGAGGACAATAGGAAGGAGCATTTCATTGTTCTTGAGATTGGTCCCTGACAAAGTGGTTCTATTCAATTATTGCTTAGTTTTCTCATGGTCAAGGATTTGCAGAGATGGCTTAGAGCAGCTTGATTGTCACATATTATAGCAGTGATAGAGTTGTTTCATTTCCAAGTCCTTCAGAGCTCTGTTTAACCCAGAATAGCACTTTCATTACACAGTGAAAGCCAAGAGATCTATATTCTGCTTCTGCATTGCTCCTAGCCACTAGAGGAGAGATTTGGTTTAAAACTGTTGTTTAACTGCATTTTGGTTATCGAACTGAACTGAATAACTGAACTAAATGAACATGCAAAATACAATTAAATCAATGCTTAAAGTTCTTTCAATCATGTGAACTGCAATTGTACTGGAACCGATCTGCAACTGAAACCGAAATGAACTGAAAATGAACTGATTTTAAGATAAACCGAAACTGGAACTGTACATGAATTGAATTAACTGAAAATCTAGAAACCTGATTAAACTGAACTTGTAATTGATCGTGAACTGTTTTAACTGAATTTAAAATTGGTTTAAACTTAATTAATTTCATACTTTGAATTGATTTGAATATATATATGTAATTCAAGAGGACAACTATACTATTTTTTTCTAATTTGATGATTAATATTAATGATCTTTAATTTTAGCAACAGTAATTACTAATTTTATTATTAATACCTAACATATACTTCGTATTTCATATAATCAAAATAAATTGTCATTTTTAATTTATATATTTATAATAATAAAAAATATGGGGACCAAAGGAACACTATCCAATATAATAGATAATAATGTAGGATAATTCCAAGCCAGACAAAATAATAAAAGGCTATACTAACTTACCCTTTTATATACTTGTACTAATGCATTTTCATTTTTGATGTGGGACTTTACTTTTTCTTTCTATTGATACATGTTTCTTCTTCTATTAGTGTGTTGGATATCTTTGAGGCATATTTATGACGTTCTATACTTTAACTCTACGAAATAAAAACAAGAAACATCTACTACAAAGCAAATAACATTGAAAAGTTAACAAAATTTCCTACAAAGCTATATTTCTAGTCTAATACATTATATGATGTGATTTATAAGCAAGTCCCTCAGAAATCCAAGAAACGAACGAAAATGTGTTTGATAGTGTTGAGACAATAAAAATAACTTCAAATCTTGAAAAAGGACTCGAATGGATTTAACTAATCAAGTGGAACACAGCCCAAACTAAAAGAGAACAACGCGACATGTAGCTAATCAAGTGAATTGTCCGGAATCAACGACACGAAACTCACAAGTTTCTCTGATTAACAAAGAAGAATTTTTTAACACCAATTATTCTCTCTGAATTTTATTGAAGAATTTCGAACCTATTATAATACATCAACTAATATCTAAACTAATTAGATGATTTTTTGAAAATAGGAATCTTATCCAAAAATTATCCTAATAACATTATCCTAAAATATCTATCTAAACCGATCAACTATTATCTGGAATAATCCCACAGGTTTTTAACAAATCCTAACTAACCTAGATATTTTACCTAATCACATCAGAATAAATATCATAACATTGAACAAATAATTCTCTAAACTAATTATTAATATCTCACAACTAAATCTAATCTGTAATAATTCGAATAAATAAAATAAAATTACAACCATAATTAATGCTCCACAGATTTTTCAGATATCGTCACTTGACGGAAAATTCCAATTTCCTAGCGTTAATTCAACCTTCCATCTTTCTTTCCAACAAGTTGGACGCTAAAATTATAAATTATTGAATGATATAATCGACCCTTGGATAATCTTTTGAACTCCTATGCATCTCAATCATAATAGATTAACTTCCATAGTCATATTGTGTTAAAAGTATTAAAAGAAAAGAAGACTTTACACTCAGATCCATGATTCAAGTCCATACAAGGTAATAGACCAACGGACATTAGGTCATGAAATAGAAATCAAAAGAAAAGGGTATTTTATAACTGTAACTGACCTTTCTCCTTTACTTCTAGTCGATGTGGGATTCTTAATATGTGATAAATGTTAGTCTGATGTACAACTTAACACAAAATAAGGTAAATGGCAAAGGACCATCAGGCCATGAATAGAAATTCAGAGGTAATTGGGTTCTTATGGGTGGAATTTCTTGTTAAGAATTAATTTGAAGAGTGGTTAAGAATTTTCAATTATTGTACATTACAATAAGTACATATTGTTTTTTCACAAACTTTAGTCTTAAGATATATAACCATGTTCTCACGGTGTAGGTTACATGTCAGTTTGTGACTAAAACGCATGTTAAGATTTTCATTTATCATTAATTCATAGTGATATTGTTTTAACAAATTACATTGGTTTGATTTAATACAATATACTTCCGATATGCAATCTTACTAGTTCATTATAAATTAGAATCGATTCGTGTACAATATTATTTAGTTTCATGTAGTCTATAATTAGGCTAATGACAATATTTGTACTGATGTGATCATATAACTTGTATGGTTATACTATGCGACCATGTTATTCAATTTTAGCACGCACATCATTTGATATTTAATCTACTTTCGTAATATATACTTATATACGGCAGTTTAAGTATAGGTTTATGTATTATAGTTGATCACGATACCGAATATACAAATTTGATCTAATAGTATACGATTTGTAATATTATTTGACGTTGACATCTCCCTTTGTATGTGCAATTATCACTTATATTGGAACTACAATATTCAATTTTGATCATCATCCTTTCATATAGTTGATTTGCTACGAATATAACAATAAAAAAAACTGACACACCTAACAAAAGTGTATAATAATTTAGAAATAGTACAACTTAATCCAATAAAACTATAAGGTTAAATGTGCAAACTAGAATTCCAACGGAAGCATTTTGTTAAAGAATAACATTATAGTTCACAAACTTACCGTTTGACCGACCATAAGGTGTTTTTATCTCACAGATTCACGTGCACGCCACCAGTACAAAATTATTATGCTTAAAATAACAAACACTGAATGCAACTTGAATTCAAATCGAAAAAATTGTTTAACTGAACTTGAATAATAACATCATTGTAACTGATTGAACTGAACCCCAATGGTTGAAGTCGAATTCAACTGCAACTTGAACCGAACTGAACTGAAAGGCAATCAACTGTGTTGGGTTTTGAAACTGTAACCGTAAGTATAACTGAACACATTCAAGCTAAGGAAAAAACTAAAAACTTGAATCAATGAACTGTTTGGTTCAAACCATAACTGAACTGGTTAACTGAAGTCCCTCCTCTATATGCCACCTGCTCTGTCTATGTTCCACTGAATATTGAGATTGTCCAAGAGCAAAGCAGTAGCCTGAGGTGGATTCTAGTGTTGGGGGCAACCAGCCAGTCACTTCACATAAAGCAGTGAGAGTAGATGGGGTGAGCAGCGCAGGAAGAATGGCCTTGATCTTTGTACCAGGCAAGGTATCTCAGGACTCTTTGAGCAGACTTCATGATGATGCTATTAGGAGAGTGCAGATGAATTTACTGAGAAGATGAACATAGTAGCTTATGTCTGGTACTAGTAATGTGTGAGCATATATGAGTTTTCCTATGAGTTTCTGATACTCACTTGGATTGTTAGGTCTCACACAAGTATGAGTCAATTTCAAATGAGAATCAGTGGCATTTGAGCTTTCTACATTTCTCCATTTTGTACTCTTTGAGTAAATCTTGGACAACTTTTTTGAGATAGGAATAAACCCTTGAGAAGATCTGTCAACCTCAATCCCTAGAAGTTCTTAGAGCCCCATAATCCTTCATACTGAAATTGTGTGTGGGGAAGTCTTCACAGTTTGTTGGGAATTGACTAGTGCTGCAATTCACATAACTCTACTACACTAGGACGATTGTGTGTGTTGATGGATTGTGTGGATAAACATGAGTAGTCCACACTTGACTGCTTGAAGCCATATTCTGTAAAGCTGAGCTGAGATTTTGAAACCGATTGTCTAGGAGCCTACTTGAGGCTATATAGAGATTTGTTGAGCTTACACACCTCACACCTTGGATTTTGAGGCAGCTAGACTAGAACACATCTCCCCCTGAGCTTGTATCTAAATCCTGTGCCCTTGACCTTCATAACCAGGAGGGAGTTTCATATACACAGTTTCCTGCAAGTCACCATGTAGGAAAGCATTTTTAACATCCATCTGATCTACATGCCAGTTTTCAAGAGCAACAATGGCCAACAAAGATCTAACAGTAGCCATCTTTGCCAMWGGGGCAAAAGTTTCATCATAGTCTATTCCATATTTTTGCCTATTTCCAAGCACCACCAATCTTGCCTTATGCCTTTCTAAGCTTCCATCAACTTTGTATTTCAACTTATATAACCATTTACATCCTATGGCTTGCTTCCCTGGAGGTAAGTCACACACAACCCAAGTCCCATTTTCCTCTAGTGCCTCAAGTTCTTCATTCATGGCTCTCACCCAATGCCCCTCTTTCACAGCTTCCCTAAAGTGTTTTGGCTCACACTCTTGAATACATTTGACAAGGAAGCAAGAATATTGAGCACTCACTGGGGTTTGAGCAATAATACTGATTCTTGCAGGTTCAGATGAGAGTCTAGCATTGTAGGTTTTATAATCTTGCAGCCAGTTTGGTTTTCTATGTTCTCTAGTTGATCTCCTCACTACAGGTGTCTGAACAGTTCCTGAATGTCCTTTAGTCTCTTCAACTATCACTTTCTCCTCATTTCTAACTTCTTCAAATTCATTTTCATTCTCATTTACAGTATTTTCTTGAGTGATTRAAACATCAGGCAAGTTCATWTGATCATCATTAATATCAGGAGCTATTTTTTGAGTTGCACTAGTTTTAGACTTTAGGCTTACTTTCACTCAGTGACAGCTTGTAAGGATATATTCCTTCATAGAATTTTGCATCCTTGCTCACAAAAACTACATTATTTTCCAAATTCACCAATTTATAACCCTTTTATGTTAGGGCATTTCCCAGATACACACAGGGAACTCCCCTCTCTGCAAACTTATCTTTAACCCTACTTGGATTATAAGCCAACACCAAGCATCCAAAAGTTTTSAAAGAGTAATAGTTGGGTTTTTTGTTGTGCATTACCTCATAAGGACTCTTTCCAAAGAGCAGGGGAGATGGGAGTCTATTAGTTATGTGCACTGCAGTTTGAACACAGTCCCCCCAATATTTGAGTGCCAACCCTAACTGGAACCTGAGTGCCCTTGACATCTCCAGGATGTTTTTGTGTCTCCTTTCTACTCTTCCATTCTGCTGAGGCYTGTCAATGCATGAAGTCTGATGTACAATACCCAAATTAGCAAAGAGTGGTCTGCATTGCTTATCATCAAATTCAAATGCATTGTCTGATTTGATGATTTTTACCTGTTTCCCATATTGAGTTGATACCATTTTCAGGAAGTTTTAAATTTTCTCAAAAGGCATCTGATTTATGCTTCAGAAGTTGCAACCATATTTTCTTGAATAATCATCCACCACAGTCATAAATGTCTAGTGTTGATTTCTTGTCATACTTTATAGGGTCCCATTGTCATAGTATCAATCAAAAAGTCCATGGGCTCTACATGCTTCTTTATATCACTTGGTCATATTAAGCCTAGGCATGTAACACACACCTCTGCATGCTTGTTCCAGATCTGAGTTTAGGAATTTCTTAATTTTGACATGGGGACCATGCCCAGTCTATGGTGTGAAAGCAGCTCCTTGTCATTGCACTTGGCCTTTGTATTTCTGATGGCAAATTCACCTGAGACACTGCATTGCATATCAATTTCCCCTTCTCAGGTGTGCTTTTCCTCACAAGATGAGTCAGTTCCTCAGCAATTTCATCCATACTTTGTCAATCAAGTAATACAAGACCCTGTGTAGCTTTTCCACACATCAACATCACCATTTGTTTATCCTATATCACACAATATGTGGGATAAAATTCCACTTTGTACTCTCCATCTGTCACAAGTCTCTGCACAAGAGCATATTGTGTTTGAATTCTGGAACTAGCATCACATTTAGAGTTGAATTCTGTTTCTCAATACCACTTGTCCTTTGTGAGTGATTCGAGTGTTTCACCAGTTGGCATGCTTATCTGAGGACCATTTTCCATAATTTTTGCACACTTCAGATATTTCTGTCTGTGATCATGTGATTGGTTGCTCCTGAGTAATTATCCAACCATTCTGAATTTTCTGCTGCATAATGACATTTCATGACTTGAGCATAATTTGCCTCATATTTCATCATCTGAGTCATGTTTCCATGCTTGGAAGAGGACACAGGCAGCAGCTTTTATAGTTGCTCAAGTTGTTGAGCAGTGATGTTCACACCAGTGCCTTCCCCTGAAAGTGAGAGTCTGGCCTTTGAATCCTTGTCTAAACTGTCTGCACACCCTGCATAGGATCTTTCACCTCTGCCAAACTTCCTCCCTATTTCCTCTTGTATTTCTTCCTCTCATCTTGAGTTGTTGTTGATCTCCTCCTCTATAAACCATCCTGTGTAGCCCACAACAGTCCAACATTTTTCTCTCAAGTGACCTGTCTTTCACAGGCTGTGCAAGTGCAAGTGTGGAGCTACTTGAGCTACTGTCATTACTGGTTTCTACTTAACATGTCTTCTGGTCCTGCTCCTCCTTTACAGGCTTAAGCATATTCATTTGTGACTCTTCTTGCAGCAGCACACAGCATGCTTCATCAACCATAGGCACAAGGTGATCTCATGACCAAATTGCTCCTTTGCAAGCTGTAGAATTCATCAAGGCCATTCAGAAGTTGAAATAACTTCTGATCTTCATTTTTCCTTTCCAAGGCATCCAAAAATTTACTTATTCTGGATTCATAGTAGTAACTGGTGGCATATCATCTAAGCTGTCCATTCTTCCCATAAGACAGTGAGATGAGTGAAGTAATCAGTGAATGGTTTCCGTTTTGTTTAGACTCGTAGATCTGCTTGTTTATCTGGTATCTCCTAAGTACCACTAGGCTTGATATCTGTGTTGCAACATTCTCCATATTTCCCTAGCATTGGTGACATACATTATGGATTTCTTGATAAATTCAGTCACATTTTGCAAAATCCAACTTATAATCATACTATTACATGTATATGTAGACACCTAAATATGTCTCCCCAAAGAGTAATCAGTGATGAAACATACCGCGTCTCGCGATTGTTTCGACTTAGAAAAGATGCTTTGAACTCACAAAAGTTGGAAATACGTGAGGTCATACTCGAACTATTGAGCAAAGGACAAATAAAGGGGGCAAAAATATTTTCTTTATTTATTTTAATTATTTCTATTTTAGGATTTTTTAAAAATAATTTATATCAGTGATCTCCATAATTTCCACTTTTCATCACACTCTTCACATTTTTCTGAGCTCACCAGTATTTTAGATATTTTCTGATTTTTCTTTATTTTTCTATGATTTTTATAAGTTTTATACGCAGAAAATACAAAAAAATAAAAAACACAAAAATACCCGGAAATACGTGGAACCTTCTAGAACACTCTAGAACTCCTGCTTGGAGAGCAAGGGTGTCTAGGTGCGTCGAATCAAAGGAAAATCACGTATTATGAAATTGGAATGGAGGAAATCAAAAAATACGCGGAGAATATATACACAGAGTCTGCGTATAAACGCAGGTCCCTGCGTATATACGCAGACCTGCGTATATACGCAGGTCCCCTGCATATATATACGCAGGTTTTTTTTCCTCCTCGTGCCTCTCGTGCCTATAAAATACGTGCCTTCTCATTCGAGAACACACACGTCTATTCTATCTTTCCCCGCCTCTAACTTGCGTATTCATTCTCTCATGCCTCTATACACTCTCTCAACACTCTAAATACATTCGTTCTTGAGTTCTAAGCATCGATTCTGTTTCGATTCAAACAAGCGATAATAAGGTTTATTGCTGAGATTACTCGCCACTAAACACAGTCTTTTCCAACCTAATTAATAGCTATTACAATTTCAACTTAATTAACAAAATGTGAAACTCACTATTTAATTGTTCCATGTAAATATGTAGGAGTGGTTAACGTTTTTATTGTTTTTCGTTCTTTTTATTTTATTGTCTTTATTATTATCACTTGTCAATACTACGATTTCTTATCCTTGTATAGCGATCCAAGCGGAAGATTCATTTCGCACGTTTTTTAAATATGACTAATATTGGTTTTGTTTGCAAATTCAGGCGATCCAAGGCAGAAGATTCATTTCGCTCGTTTTTTTTTATTACGAACTAACTTTGTTTTGTTTGCAGATTCAGGTAAGATTGGTTTTGTATATATGTTTTGAAGTTCATATACTTCACATTGTCATGGTTGTACATCATTTGTAATATATTTTGCTAAACAAAGACCGGAAATTATGTGAATCACTTTAAAATCAGATTAGCTATGGACAACCGGTTTTTAGGCACCGTTTTAATTTGATTAATTATAATCTGTTAGAGGCATTGCTTCCCAACAATTGTTAGCAGCAWTTCCCACTAAATTTATTAAACATCCCAAGATTCCCAACCACCCCATTCAATCACCTCTCCTAATCCTGTCATTTTTAACCCAATAAAACCCCTTCATCCCAAAATTAAACTCATCGTCTTCTCTCTCTTCCATCTTGGCGAACCCTAACACACACTCTCTCCTTGATTTTCCTCCTCTACTTCGTAGATATTCAATTAGATTCGTCCTCGAGATTCGAATTATGCCCAATTTCTCTTAAAGCTTCATTTTTTCTTCACATGTTCTCTTAGCAGTACCTAATTGAGTCCCATTTCACTTTTCGAGAAACACTAATTTCTKTGTTGAACCATGGTTGATCTGCATCGATTGGTGGTGGCTTACGGTACATGTKAAAATGAGAACGAGAAGATAGTTATTAATTTTTCTCTTGAACTTTTTCGACTTCGTGCTCCTCAAGCCTTGATGAAATTCGTTGTGAGTGGAGAAACTTACAATTTGTTTAGCTTCCCAAGTGCGCAGGCTTTATGCGACACTCTAAATTCTATTGATGATTAGTCTATATCGGATTCTAGGGCTTTATGTCAAATTAAGAGTGCTTGAGAAGGGTGAGGGGGTGGTGCTCTGAAACGGGAAGGGAAAGGTTGTGGAGAGTGAAAAAGGKGTAGTGAAGGAGAAGGGAAAGGGGGTGATGCTAGAGAAGGGGAAGGGTGTCATGGTGGAGAAGGAAAAGGTAGTGGTGAAGGAGGAAAGGGTGGTGAAGGAGAAGGGAGTCATGGTGAAGAAGGGAAAGGGGGTGATGCTAAAGAAGGGGAAGGGAGTCATGGTGGAGAAGGGAATGGCGGTGATGCTTGAAAGAGGGAAGGGAGTGGCGAATAAGGGTGAGGTAGCCAAAGAGAAGATAAAAAAGGTGGCCATAGAGTGATAGTTTGTTGTCTTCCARCACTTGGTAGGGAGCACTACTACAAAAAAATCCTAAGCGACCGTTGAAAAGGTCAAAGTGACCGCAAAATAATCGGTCTCTAGGTGATAGGGTTCTTGGGTAAAGAGACCGGTTATTTATTGCGGTCTCTATAATCAATCAAAGAGACCGGTGCGAATAGATAACCGGCCTCTTTACTCAGAGGCTAAGAGACCGAATCTTGACAAATAACAGTCTCCTATAATAAATTATGCTTTTTTTAATTACATTAAAGAGACTAGTTTTTATGCACAACCGGTCCTGTAGTTGTTTTATTAATTAAAAAAGAAGCATAACAGGTCCACCTGCTTTATTTCACTACTCCTAGTAGTTAATAATAATGATAAGAATTCTCCTCACATACGCAATTCATAGTTACATACGAAATAATACATACATAAATTTAACATTATTGTGATCCCCTCTCTATTTGTTTTATGCGTATCGATATAAAATTGTTAAAAATAAATACAAATACAAATGATACAAACCCATTAAGATATTACTTACTCGTACAAAAAAAGTTATATCATCAAAAAATCAAATGAATTGATTTTTCCAAAAAATAGAGTAAAATACATCAATAAAAAACTCTAGTTTTAGATCATCATATAGCTAAATAAATTACTAATTCAAAGTTTAACAATGCTCTTCCATACAACCTCATTACAAATTCATCTGAAGCTCACTAACTCACTAGTATTATATTGTATTATTTATTACAAATCCTACTTTGCTGTTACCTTGAAATTCCCAAACATGGACCTATAGGACATTATCTATTGCATCAAACTTCTCGATCTGCGACACTTGGACTTCGTTGAATTTTGCTTGTCACTGGTATTATCTCAATTTTTAGCTATGAATCTGAACTCATTTCAAATCCCAACCTGCAATAACTAAACAAAATTTTAAATTTCATGCACAGAATAAAAAATAGAACGCAGAATAATTCTGGAATTATTATACAACATTGCACAGTCAAATTTAACAAATAACACAGCAATTAAAAAAATCATAAAATCAGATAGAGAATAAACAATGAAAAAACCCAAACAAGAATTAAGAAAAAAATCAACTAGAAATTGTACAAATCCAGCACAAAAATCTGACAAAAACTTTATCTGCAAAAACTATAAACATAAATGAGCAAGAATCCTACAAATTCAAGCATCAAAATGGCACAAAATCACTCAAAATTAAACAATTAACACGAAAAAAATCTAGAATGGAAATTAGCACGAAAACAAAATCAAATCTGGAAATTAACACGAAAAACAGATCTAAAATAAAAAAAATGCGAAAAACAAAAATTACCCAACATTCAGAAGATAAACAAAATATAACTGAAAAATAAAATAAAAAATAACAAAAAACCCAAAATGAAAATGAAAGAAATTCAAAAGGAAACATGAAAAAAACACCAAAACTAAATCGAAATATCCTAAACAAATTTTAAAAATAGAAATTAGGGAAAACACAACGAAATTGAAATCAAAAAACCACAAACAAATTCAAAATAACGAAACCCAAAACTGAAAGAGTAATGACTCTCGAATGGATGTGTGCAGCTATGGCTGCTATGCAGGTTGTTTTGATTGTTTGGGAATTAAAGATGATAACTTTATTGAAGAAATTGCAGTAATATTAACAAGTGTGTTGCGGCTGTACACTAAATGAGCAATATATATACAACAACTACCCTAACAGCTGGCCAACATGATCTTCCTCGATCATGTGAACTGGCTACTACCCTCATTGTAATATGGACAGTACAGAGTACAGTTGGGCAGAAAACAAAGGCCCAACTTTGTTTGCTTACTGCATTACGTACATACATACTTCCTATACACTCCTCTCTAGCACTCCCCTAAAACTAGGTGGGAGGGAACAGACTGAACGCCTAGTTTGCTCAAATATAAGCATGTTTGGCTCAGTTAGGCTCTTGGTCAGTATGTCTGCCAGCTGATGATGTGTGGAAACATATTTGGGAACATTTTTCCCAGATTGCACTCTATCTCGGATGTAATTGCAATCCACTTCAACATGCTTGGTTCGTTCATGGTTGAACTGGATTGACAGCATATAGATATGGCAGCTGGATTGTCACGTTGACAACAACAGGTGAGAGTCCTTCAGTCCAAGATCCTTGAGCAACTGTGTAATCCAAGCCACTTCACAGGTGGGCTAAAGCAATGCTGCTATACTCAGGCTTAGCTGTAGATCGACGTAATAACAGGTTGCTTTTTGGTTTTCCAGGAGATCAAAGAGTCTCCAAGTAAGATACAAAACCCTGTTGTAGACTTTCTAGACATAGGACAGCTGGCCCAATCACGTCCGAATAAACGGTTAAGACAGCTGCTGATTTGGAAGCCAGTAATATTCCTTGGCCAGGTGAACCCAAGAGATACCTTAGAACCTCTTTGCAGCCTGCATGTGCACATTGGTGGGTTTTTTGCATGAATTGGCTCAGTGTGTGGACTAAGAAGGCAATGTCAAGTCCTTGTGCTTGTCAAGTATATTAGTTTTCATGAGCATGGTTTGATAATCATGAGATTCTATAGGTATATCCTTGATCCGTGAGTGAGCTTGGCATGAGAATCATAAGGCAGTATTGATAGAGTTGTTGATTGCATCATGTGATAGTCTTGAAGCAAATCCAGAACATATTTCTTTGGGAGACAAAAATTCCTTGGGAGTTCCTGTGAATCTCCAAACCAAGGAAATACTAAGGGTCCAAGATCCTTATATGAATATTGAGAATGTCTATTGAAGTTTCTTTGTTCTATATTCATATTCTTTGATCATTGTCCAATCCATCCTGAGCAAATCATCACACATATCACCAACACTAGCACACTGTTTGTTGAATTTTTTTAACAAACAAGGAGTAATCAGCTTTGGATTGCACAAATCCATGATRCATGAGAGCACTGGACAGTTTGGTAAACCATTGTCTGGGTGCCTGCTTGAGGCCATAAAGTGATTTGTTTAGCTTGCAAACCAGGTTTGGATACCTTTGTGCATAGTCCTGCTCCCCCTGTCCAACAATCATCTTCTTCTTTGGGCCAGGATATCCAGCTGGAATTTTCATGTAGRCATCTTCCAATAAATCTCCATGCAAGAATGCATTCTTCACATCCATTTGACACACATTCCAGTCTTCTCTAGCTGCTATTGCTAGGAGGGATCTGACAGTTGTCATTTTGGCAACTGGAGCAAATGTCTGCTCATAATCTATTCCCTCTCTCTGTCTGCATCCCAAGATCACCAACCTTGCTTTCTTTCTCTCAACTGTGCCATCTGATTTGAACTTTGTCCTATATATCCATTTTGATCCTATAGCTCTTTTTCCTTGTGGCAAGGTAGTTAGATCCCAGGTGCCATTACTCTCCAGTGCTTCCAACTCCTGGTTCATTGCTTCTACCCATTCACCATCCTTCACAGCTGATTTGAAATTTGGTGGATCTCTCACTGGCAGAGTGGTAGCTACCATGGCATGAAATTCAGATGATGTTTCCATCTCTACTACATTTACAGCATGAGTATTGTCATCAGCTTGTTGGTGTGTGCCTGAAGTGACATAGTCATGAAGCCAGCTTGGTGTTTTCTTGATCCTTGTAGATCTTCTCATTGTGTGGGCTTGAGTTTGCTGCTGAGTATCATGCTGCATATCTTCATTTTGTTCATTTTCAGCCTYAGGAACTTGTTCACCTACAAGACCATCTTGTGCACCCACTGTGTGTTCTTCTAGTACAACCTGTGGATGCACTGATTCAACATCATGCAGTGGTGAGTCATCTCCTGAGAGATTCCAAGAATTCTCTGATACTTCAACCTGTTTGCTTGTTTGCTGGCTCAGTGGTTGTATAGATACAAGCAAAGGATATGCAAGATGCTGCATAGCTTCTTTGTTACATGGAAAAACATGTTCAGAGAATTTTACATCTCTAGAGATGAACAATTTCCCTGTAATCAAGTTTTTTAACTTATAACCTTTAACATTCATTKGATAGCCCAGAAACAAGCATGGTACACCCTTGGGAGCAAATTTATCACCTGTTTTCATTGGATTGCTTGCCACTGCCAAACACCCAAAGGTTCTCAATCTTTGATAGTCAGGTTTGACTCCAAACAGTTTCTCAAATGGACTAACATTACCCACAACTGGTGTAGGTAACCTATTTATAAGGTACACAGCTGTAAGCACACAATCCCCC